>VXBN01000225.1:250258-305292 GCA_013397395.1 Sinosuthora webbiana | reverse complement strand
GGGGTGGGGCGCAGCGCTTTTCCATGTTTTGGTTTTTGGGGTTTTTTTCCTGATTTTTTCATCTGATAATTTTGATTTTTTATCTAGTTTAAGCTAGAAAATCTGAAAGACTAAAAAGTAAGGCTCATGTAAATTATAGAACTTAATTTGATACAGAGCTAGGAAATGATCTTTGATACTAACAATTGTCTGTTTTCCTTAGTTTTGCTGTTTGCCTCCTACCATTCATTAGTACAAGCTTTCTTAAGTATTTCTTATCAATTAGTCCTTATCAGCGTTAATTCAATACCAAAAGTTAGGACTTATTTGGAGAATACAGTGTTAAAAAAACCTCAATCACGTGAATATAATATATTGGAAGCAGGAAGCAATCCTCTGCCAGAGGTTTTAGATAAACTTCAGAAAAATGCCCATGTCGCTGTGAAAGCACTTGGCTCAGACTCAGGTAGCCAGAATTCAACACTAAATTCCCCACTAGTCTCCTGGGTTGTCTTGGGACAGCGTTTAGCATTGCTAACTATGTCTACACTTCCTAGTTCTAGCAGTTTTAGGTATATTCCCAAAGAAAAGTTTCCTGGCTTTCCATGATATTTTGAAACACACCCGAGCCATAATCCGAGTATGCAGGAGGCACCTGTTTGATTATGTGCTCCAGAGGTCCAGCAGCAATCATGAATGGCCTTTCCATAACATGCCTTAGAACCCTTAAAAGTATGCTGAGGAGGAGGATGCAAAATGGGGCTCATACTGTGCTGTCATGCAGATAAGGCAGAAGATTAAACTCTCTTCCATTTACATTACAGAGCATGTGCCTATGACTTCTGTGCAGCAGGATAATGCCCCCTCGTACTGTGAAGGAATCATGTTCCACATAATCAAAAAACTGAGCATAATTATTAATAGAACTGGAGCTTTCCTTATGCATACAGACTCATAAGCAGAAAACTCCTCACCTGCCTCAGCAACACCTCTTTTTTCCTGATTGGGTACCCTGAGAGATAGGGTACCTCACTTTCTCTGCAAACCTTATTCCACTGCCAGCATTGTGCTGAGACCTGGGCTACCCAGTGGTGCAGACATTCCTAAGCAGGAGTAATATCAGAATATCACAATTGCATTACATTTTGAAGGGTAGTTAAGTGCAAAACTTCTATGTATTTCTGAAATCATTGGTATCTGTTCTTTTGGTGTTTAACTGTAGGTCATGTGCAGTACAGATGCAAAATGGAGAAAAGTCTAACCATCTTTACCTGATATGGACATTCCCTCTGCTGCACAGCCGATGACTCTACTGCCTTCTCACACAATTACCCCATGCTTCCTATTCCCTGCCCTGTCCACAAATGGAAATGCTAAGGAAGGCCTGATAATCATATGCCTTTTTTTCCATAGGAAAATTTGAACTTGCAATCCACAGAAAATTCTGGAGTATGCTAGATACAATTGTTAAATGTTTGTGCTGAAAGGACAAAAATGGAAAGTGCGTTGGAGGATCTGCTATGCACACACCTATAAAGAAAAACTGATTAGCTGATGACAGCTTTGACTGAAGGAGCTATGAAATGGTAATATTTAAGTTTGAGGAACTGCAATAAGACCAGCTGCAGACTGGAGATACAAGATTTCAGACAAACAGATTTTGACTTGTTTGAGTGGAAGTCTGGCCCTCCCACTCTTGAGAGCAGCTAGAGCAGAGCTCCTCCCCACAGAAGGTGACTTGGGAATCACAGGTGACCCAGGTGGCCCAGGCAGGATGCTGTACTGCTGAAACAGCACAGTCTGAGCAGGGTGAGTCTGAGCATTACCTCAACAGGGGTAATGATAGCAAGAGATACTTTCAATGCTCCAGTGATCATGGGAGAAGCTGAGTTAGTCAGTGAGGTCCAAAACAAAATGGTGGCAAAGAAAAATGACAGTTCATAAACAGCTGGACACAGGTTTACTTATAACATAGCTTCATGTGTCCATGCAGGCAGGGGACTGGCTAGATAAGGAGCTCTACAGAAAGATATTGCTGAGTGAATCAGCAGTACATCTTGCAGAGATGAAGGCTAATTGAATATTGGACTGCATTATAGGATTAGAGCCAGCAGGTTGGAGGAAATTATTTTTATTTTCTACTTACCAGTTGAGAGTCTTCATCTTTAATATTGTACCACTTATGGTCTCCCTGCTGCAAAAGAAATATTGATAAGTTGGAGAGAGTGGGTAGAGAAGTTAGCCTTGAGGGAAAAAAAAACTAAAGCAGGATCTAATTGCTCTTTTCCAGTATCTAATGGGTGACTATAGAGAAAGCAGTGCTGAACTATTTTCAGGTAGAAATTAAAAAAACAATTGGTGCAACTAGTTGCAAAACCAGAAATTCTGACTGGAGAAAAATTCATCAAGAAACTTGTTAAACACTGCAAGAGGTTGTCTCAGAAGGTTGCGGAATCTGTCCTCAGAGATATTTAAACTTGATTGATAATAGCTCTGAGCAACCTGATTTAACTTTGAATTAACTATGCCTTGACTAACTGACTTCCAAAGGTCACTTCTAAACAGTTGCATGGTCTTGGAGCAAGGCAAATAGGTAGAAGTAGATTGATGAAACCCACACAGAGCTGTCTCACATCCAAGCCAAGTTTTAGTTAATTTATGAGTACACATAAGAAAGTTAATCCAGATATGTCATGCACATGCTGTGGGTAACTCATAACACTTGTAGGTCAATGCACTCATTCCTGTCCAGGGTCTTCCACATGCCAGCTCAGTTCTCCTACCTCTGCCACAGTCCTGCCCAGCAACATGCAGCCTGGCTTACATACAATATCCACCATCCAGGAAGACTAAAAATATTGCTATCCTCCTCTTTATGATTCCTGGGGTGTATCCCTTTTTCAAGGGCCAAGCCAGTAGCAGATTTGGCACTATCTGGATGCTAAGAGTATCTCTTTTGCCACTGTGTAATCATTACCGAAAGTCAGGTGCTGGGCCAGCTAAAAGATTTTGCTGGCTCTCTAAGGGAAGTTCTGGCAAAATAATGCTACTAGGGTAGGTGACCACTGCCCACCTCATCTTCTCTTTATCTGTGTAGATACCTGCAAAATTATAAAATAACTGTCTTGCCAGATTCACCTGGAAATTCTGAGGAATGCAAGACTTTGCTGACATTTCTGAAAACAAATTAACAGAAAATATACTCTCCAAGCACATTTTGTCCTGGGGTTAGTTTAATTTAGATATATCTGCATGCTAAAGCAACTATTTACTTTATGTACCATAGTCATGTCTGAAAAAATGAAGCTTATCAATTTTTCAGAGACTTTCTTGAACATCTGCTCCAAAAAAGACCCTGAGAAATAAGAAATTCCAGCACAAAAAATACGTTTCTGAACCTGCCTTTTGACCAGCTACAGTTTGTGAGTAAAGATTTTGCTGTATTAATTTTGGGGCCTGAGGGAAGTAGAATGGAACTTTATTTTCTGTTTGAAAGGGTATTTACCCTCCCTTCTATGTTATTGCTGCTGCCTTTTCCTATATGGAGGTATTTAGAAATCTTCCAGGAGAATCTGTCTTTAAGACAAGTTTTGTTAAGACTTCTGTCCTGAACAGATAACATTATGTCCCAGAGGTTCCTGAGACATGTCTGCTGCCTAGTTTAAGAGATACGTAGAGGAAAACCCAAAGCCTCACTCTAATGGGAAAAATCTCTGGAGATAAGTTATGGAGTTTCCTTGGGAAAAGATGTATTCAGCTGGGAGAAGTGCTGGAGTTGGACAGAAGTGGGCATTAAAAAAATCTATATGCAATGAAAATAAAATTGGAGGGTTCACTCTAAATCCAGCAGCAATGGCATGGCCTCATTTGGTCATCTGTGCCTTCAGGCATGCTTAATTTTCATGCTTTAAGGAAAAAACACCTTCAATTCCTTTATTTCCCCTCCCTCATGTTTATTTCTATAATGAGTTTTTTGGGGTTTTTTTTCACCACAGAAAATACATAGGAGTTTGAAATTAAATTATCCCAGAATGCAACTCTGAACTGTACACTGGAAGAAATTCTTTCTGACTCCACTGCAGTGAACAACTTGTGCCAGAGGCATGCTATCTAATTACCATACACTTTCTTGACTAGTATTGTGGGGAGGGAAAAGGTAGTGTGCAATCAACTGAAATATGAAACAATAAAATGAATTAAACTGCACTAAGTAAGAGGAGGAAAAATGAGATGGGAGTTGTTTTTGTTAAATGTTTACTGTTCATACACTGCCTGAGGCTTAAATTCTTGACTGCTAGAGGATTTTACAGTTTTATGGATACCATCAGAAGATTTTAAAGTATTGTGGTTTGTACTGCAATTCTTGAATTGTTGAAAGTGCACATTCCTTGCTTCTCAAATACCATATCTAGTTTGGTGGTTTATTATGTGTTTCTTGAAAATCATCCTTTAGCCATTCTTAGCTCTAAACCCAACCATAACTAGACTTGTTCATCCAAAAAACAAATGCTACCAGAAACTCTCTGTATTCCTTTCCATTTTTAAAGACCTTACTCTTTTCTTCTCCATAATTTACTTATCAAAATCCTATGCAATACCTCTGGTTTCCCATAAAGGAATAATTGTGGTTGAAAACTGAGAAAAAATTCTGCTTCTAGTCACGATTTTGTAATTATTTCCTCAAGCTCTGTCTTCTATTAATTATGAATTTATTTAGAAAACAGCCTGCTCATCAATAGTTTAGTAGGAAAGAAAAGAATCTTTACATAAAGAAAAACATGTCTAAAAATCCATTTTAATTTTTTTTTTCTGTAGTGCAGCTATAATCTCTGTGTCCCTTTGGAAAGTTAATGCGATCACAAGTCATTAGCAGAAGACTAGAACCTTTCCTCCATTCACCTACTTTGTCTCATCACATACATTTCAGCCAACAGATTACCACATATTAACTGATACACACAGTATGCATGCAAGCAAAAATAACTAAACAGACATAAAATATTTTTCAGGTCTGCACAGAAGAAGGAAATTGCTTGCAGAGTTTAATCTACATTTGATATTCTTTGATGGGTCAGATACCTCACTTCTTACATGCAATAATGGAAAGTAAGTGGCTGCAGACCATTTCCACAATAGTCAGTATTGAACTTTGTTGCTAATATAAGCAATTTGCATGAGAATGCCAGTATGATCTATCTACTTCGTTGCTACAAATTCCTGAAAAACTTTAAATTTGGACTAAAATGAAGACATTGTTTCTTTTTGTGCGGATAATTTTCTAAGCTTCCTCAAGATCCTAGACAGAAGTCAGAATTCCAAGCATGTTCCTTCACCCATGCAGCAGTGATGAGAGCAAACACGCTGAATGAGGAGGAGGCTTAAAACTCAGTTACAAGTTGCCTGGGCTAGACAATGTCTGGCAGGAAATGTGTCTTTTTCAGGGTGTTGTTTGTTGTTTGGGTTTGGTTTTTTTTTGTTTTATTTTTTTACAAACACAGAAAGAACTTTGAAATTTCATTTTAAATGGCAGTGCAATGATACACAATTAATTCACAGTTATATGACCAAGCAATCTTTTCCGTTGTGATGTGCTTAATATAAAGACATACTAGAAAGAGAAGGATTTAGACAGGAAAATAAAAGCTCCCATTTTTACATAAATTACTAAGCATAAGTGTTGCAGTGTACGAAGTTTTTTTCTGAGGGGTTCCCTTGTGGCTTAGTCTACATAACTCCAAACCACCACTGCAGTTTCATTTGAAAAGCTGAAACTGTTGAAGTAAATATCTGCCTGTTTAGAAATCAAAAGAAAAGTCAAGGGGTCATGATCAAAAGTAAAATAAATAGATAAACCATCTGTCTCTGTATATCTTGCAAATAATCTGGTTAACACTACATAAGTTATGGGTAGGAAGGTTGCAACATTCTATGGACCAGGCACAGCATCTGGATGGAAAATCTGTAAGCCCAAGAGCTGACAGCCTCCTGAGGCAGTAGTACAAAGGAAAGAGTGATCTTTACTTCTCAGTCTGAAGTCTTCTTTCCCAAAAATCAGGGTGTAACTTGTCTGCATAGAATATTGTCCTCTGGATTAAAGTTTCTTTCGGAGGATGAAGCAAACCTGTTCTGGTGAGTTAGGGCTGAATGACCCCATGATGGGGCATGGCAGCATATTCACCATAGGCTGATAGTAAAGACAGATTAAATCTTCATTGATCCTCTCAATTTCATTCTCTCTCTTCCAGAAGAGGTGCATTTAGGACATGTATAACAGCAGATCTCTAATTTTGATTTGAGATTCATCAGTCCTGTTTTTCCAGGAGTGTTCAGACAGCTATAGTGTACAGCTAGAGGGAATTAGATGAGGAAGGACAACAACTTGGAAAGGACAGGAGTCTGTTGAAGTTACAGTGCTTCTTCAGGATAATTATTTGCAAGGATAGCCCCACCGCACCCAACTTGCTTGACATTTTACAGTTTTCTGAATCATTCTTTTTTGTATGAATATTATTTATGTATGGTAATGTATGGTTATGTATTTATGGTATTTATCTAAAAGCTCAATAGTAACTCTCTTTTCCTTCCTGATTTTCTGAAAATTAACTTAGTGTGTTAATATGCTCAGTGACTACTGTATTAAAATCACTATCTAATCATTATACAGTTTCTCAAACAAAGCAATCTGGGAAAATTAGAATTCCCTCTTATGCTGATGAATCTCTATCAAAAACATTAAGCTGTTACTATATTCTTCTTCATTTTAAGATATGAAAAAAAGTGTTATCTGAAGCTTTTAGATGACATATTACTGGCGTGAAGTATATAACTGCAGAGAACAAAATGGAATGCCTTGCAAAATAGTCCCATGGCAATATTGCCACTCAAATATTAAAAAAAAAAACACATTTGCATTGTTTGCTTGACACAAATTTTTAATTATTAAATGAAAATCTTATATGGAAAGCCAGGAATGTTGGTTTTTAATTTAATAATTGAATTTTTCACTTTTATTTCATAGCAAGAGAATTCTGGTAGCAGGATAAGACTAGAAAATTTTGTATGTTCCCAACTATGCTTCTTTATTTGAATGTTCGTTTTCAAAATGTTGTGAAATACCTGTACACAATATTCATTCTTTTAATAAGACCTCTCATATCAGTGAACAAACTAGGATCCAGCAGGGATTTGTTCTTCTTTTATTTACATCATTAGCAGCACTACAGATTTGGCATATAAAGTCAGCTGGAAAAGCGCAATATTTTTGTATGCATACCTTCTTCTTAAGGAAGCCCCAGGACAGTATTAAATTAGCTATGGAATCTAGTACTTTTTATTTTAGAATTGTCTGACACTCTTAAGTAAATAAATTACTGTCTTCCATCTGACCACATTTCAATCCCCTACAAATAAGTGATGAAAGATTAAACTTACATAAATTATTTTAGATAGTAAAAAACTTTTCATAAGGAATTCCATAATACTAATACCAGTCTAGAAAAGAACTCATATGAAACTGTACTTTTTATTTATGAGAAAACAGAAAATAAAAAAATATATCTTCCCCACTTCAATAATAAAGGGATATGGCAAAATATCTTCATTTATGTTGAATTCCTATTGATTTCAATTAGGACCTCTACCTCATGACTCACTTAGAGTAAGAAATGTGGATGTCATTATCTGCACATTAATTTCTGCAAAAAACAGCCACATGTTTCTAGGTTTCACATCCATAAGATGAGGGAAAAAACAATTTATTATACCATGTATCAAATAAGACAAAAACTTCTATTTGTTAACAAGCTATAGTAGAAACAGAAAAAAATTGTGTAGTTCTTCAGAAGAACTAAAGAAATTAGTGATTTCATCTATGTAAAATGGGAATAAGTAGGGAAAGGTTGTGTATGAATATCTTAAAAATAATGTAGCTAAGATCACAGCCTCATGCCCACTTTTTAAGCTCTATTTAGCCCATAGTGGATGTAAAGAAGAGGACAGAAGAGGGGAGAGAGAAGACAGGCTGCAGTCTCTCATGTCTGCAAAGGAATAAATGAGCAGGACTCCCCCAAGTAACCATCCACCACTCTGCCTGCCTCCATTTATTGCCAACATTTTCTAACCCAAAAATCTTTGGATTTTTTGTAAGTCTTCTTTGGTACACAAGTTCTTAGGTTTCCCACAACATCAATTAGACAATGCTAGTTACTCCACCACACAATATGAAAGAAAAATTGACAGAAAAAGATGTAAATGTATAGCAAAAAAAGGGATAGAGCAGGACAATTATCTCAGAACCTCACAATATGATTAAGTTTAACTCCACACTTCCTGCCAACATGTTTATGCAGAAAAAAGACGCCAAGCTCTTTCTTAAGTGCCAGCAAGAGTTCCATTTGTTCAGCCTGAAGCTCAATGAACTCGAATATTGTGAGTTTTTTGTTCAAGCCGGATGCTATTGAAAATGTGAGGCAGTAACTATTCCATTTTCCAGTCTTATCTGTCTTTCTATCTCACAGAACATGTCCAGATTGCCTCTGTAGTGCTGCCAAGGAAGTAATGTATCCCTACACGTCGCCCTCAGAATTAACAGTGCAGCAGGAGTTCCTGTCCTAGAAGAGATTTGCAGTCATAATTCTATGTCTTGGCATAGTCAGAAGGATCTTCCTAACCAAGAAGTTAGGGCCAATGCTGGGACATATGTCCAAGCTACTCTAGCTTTCTACCTTTCCCTTTGCACACAGAATTCACCTTTCCCTAAAATTTATGTTAAGCTCTTCAGAGATAGTCCAAGGTTGCCCCAAATGGCTGGGGTAAATGTCACTGATTTTCAGGATGACAAAGGCCTGTTCTCTAAAGGACCAGATCCATTGGCATATGCCTCTGAATGAGTCAGATTATGACTGAGTTTGGAAAAAAAAGGTTGTGGTCTTCTGTGGAAAGAAGAGAAAAAGAAGGTGATGAAAAAAGGGCTTGGGTAAAGGTGCTTCATGTCTATAAACTACATAGATCAACTTGTATATGGCATGTATATATCATCTATAGAGGCCCATTGTGTTTACTGAGACTCACCAGCATGGCCTTGTGTACGCTCTCACCACTCAAATGCTGAGGTATTCATTCTTCCTGAGAAGCCAACAGTCCTAACTACACCTTATCAACCCCTGAGGCTATGCAGGCAGTGCTGACTGGTGAGCCTCAGGAACTTGATTCTAATGTCTACAGCCCTTCCCATGGATTGCAGCTGCTTCAGGGTGCATTCACCTATGCCAGCATGGAATCCTCCATGGACTGGAGCATGGGTATCTGCTCTGGTGCAGTCCTTTCTCTGCCCTAGCCCCTGGAGAACCTCATTCTTTTTTTCTTTCTCCTTGGTATTTGCAGGGCTGTGTCACAGGTTTTTCCCTCACATTTTTCTATTGTGTGGTGTTCTGCTATTTCTTAGGTAGGTATGTTTTTACAGAGGCACCACCATCTTAGGTCTGTTGGAGCCAGCTGGAATCTGATGCTCAGGCAGCTCCTGGCCTCTTCCTCACAGACACCACCCTGCCACCAAAGTCTGGACACATACACCAAAACTATATTATATATACTATATATTTTAAAAAAATATTTATTTATTATAGAAAACATATCTATAACATATCTATATATAGGACATATCTGTATATACACATATAATTGCATATATAACCTAATCTATATGGGATTATTATATCTAATCCCATATATTATAGATATAGGTATAGGTCCCATCAATCCTTATCTGTTCAAACTTTATTATGATAGCCAAAGGTTTTTTAATGTTTCCATGAAAAGCTGTCTTTGACTACTGACCTTGCTCTTGTCTAATGGAGTTCTGCTAAACCTAGAGACTAAACAAATGTATTTGGCAGTGCTGGTTTCAGATTTTTATTGGAAACTCATTGGTGTTTTGTGGACCCCACTCCAGAAATGCTTGAGGAAGGAAGTGCTTGCTGATTCACAACAGTTTTAAGCAACAGCTACATATGTGACCAAAGTATACTGTAGAAATGACAAAGTGGTAAGTGAATTAGTCTGAGAGACTTGGGCTGTCCTTGCTGATCATGTGGAGCAAGTATGGCAATACTGACATATATCACTACCTGCTAACTGAACTAAACTGCCTTGTGAATGCTGATGCTACACATAGTCCCAGAGTCTAAGGGAGCTGTCAAGACTGATTTCTTCTGCAAAGCACTAGGATGTCTGAAACATCATAGTAGATGGGAATTTCATGCTGCTACATGAAGATCAGTGAATTATAAGATACTACTAAAAGCAGTAGCCTCAGCACACAATTAATAAACAACATATGGACTGAAATATAATTGCTTAAAAATTATATTAAAAATAATCAGATAATTTGTACAAGTTGAAAGCTCTGTTTGGAGTAGGAGAGAGGTTAAGGTGGCTGTGGAAATGGCCTACAGCAAATAACTGTGTAGTATGTCCTGTAAAAGATAGTTTGTGTGTGGATGTTGAGGGTTGAATGGGCCATCTGCACATTAAGGTTTAATAGTGACTGTTGTCTGAGTGTGAGGGGTTCTGGAAAAAGTCTGATACACTGCTGGAAGTTACTTTGTGATGTTAAATGCTCTCTACAAAAATACAGGAGTAAAGGAAGCCAAAGCTCAGGTGTTGTTAAAAGCAGTAAGAGGTGTGAAGGGAAAAAAGAAAGGATTCTTTTAAAAAATGGCAGCCAAGAAAAGGCTTAAAAATCTGAGACAAAGATTCTCACTGCCAGTTTTGTCTTAGTTTTCATTAGTAAGGTGAAAGTTTGCTCACAGGTCTAGTGGTAGTGCATAGGAACAAGCATTACGGAGAGCAAGGTAAGATGGAGTGAGGGAACGCTTTAGACTTCTGGGCATACTCAAGTCCATGGGATCAAATGGGTGCATCCAAGGATGCTGAGGGATGCAACCAATGTCACTGTGAAGCCACTATCTATTATCTGAAAGATCATGGTGCTTGGGGGAGGTTCCTGAAAATGAGAAGTAGGGAAAGGTCCAACTCATTTCAAAGAAGGGCAGAAGGGGGCATCTAGGGAAAGAGACTGCTCAGCCTCACCTGAAGGCATGAGAAGATGATGGAGCAACTAATGCCTTAGGAAAGGCAAGCAGGTGAGTGGGATCAGTTAGCACGGTTTTATGTAGAGGAAGTAGTGCCTGACATAACTTACTACTTTTTTGCTGTTAGCTGGTGCACTGAGGACCAAGGGAGAGTTGTGTGTGTTTTTACCTGGAGTTTAGTAAAGCCTTTCATATGGTTTCCCATAGCACTTTAGCAGACATATGAACTGGATGAGCTAGCTAGCCAAAAGGTGAACTGAAGGCCAGCTGGATCATCAGGGGGAAAATGTTGGGATGAGCAGTCCAAAGTGGTGGATTGTAAACAGTGACATCCCTCAGGGATGAATACTGGTGTTAGTAGTTTTTGATCTGTTAATTGGCAACCTGGGTGATGGGGATAGTGGGAGTCTGAGCATGATACAGAACCGGGAGAGAGAAGGGTTGCTATGTTTCTGTGATTTGGAAGCAAGTACGGAAAATCAAGGAGCAGCAGGAGTTTAATGGCTGAATGAGGAATCAGATGCTGAGATGAGCATCTGGGGAGAAATTTGAACTGCAAAAAAGTACTAGATTGAAGAACTGAGAAAGCCCAGAAAAGAGCAGTGAAATGGGTAATTGTTCAGTTTACCTTGATTCTAAATGAATTGTTCATTCCACCTTTACTTTTGCATTTCCTAATTCTTCAATGTTTGATACAGTAACGCTAAAGAATATTTTCATTTTCTTATACAGTCTGAGAGACACAGATTTTCTTTCTATTACATGTACTAGAAAATACTTAAATTCTAACATGAGATGGAAGCCAAGCATAGTCATGTTACTGAAATGTTTAATTCCTACATGAAACCCTCCTCACCACCCCCAGCTGTAATTTGGAGGTGTTCATCTTTTATTTTTTCATCCAAGAATGTCCTAAACATGCAACAGTAAAAATAAAAAGCAAAGCTAAGCTATACAAAAAGCTTATAAAAGACAATAAAAGCAGTTTAGTAGGTGGGAAAAAAGAGCTCCTGTTCACTCATACCATATAAATTAAGTCAGTAATACTATGTCTCTTGAAGTGGTCTGTAAATATGATTGTCTTACAAATGCATTTATTAGCAGGTGTTTTCCCATAGTTTATTGAAATCCACCAGATTTTGCTGACAATAAGCCATTCTTTGGAAGATTCAGCTTCAGTACAATATTTAAGTTCAGAAAAGGTTTTCCAAAAACTACTTGAATCAAAAACAAAGAAAACAGCTGGTGGATAAACAGGTCAATTTTTCTCATTAAGGTACAGAAAAACCAGCCTGCTGCATACAGCCTGCCCTTCTCACCTACTGCAGTGAAGGCAGAACAGTCTTATCAGGTAAGGTCATTCTGCATGGCAGCTCTACAATTTTTTGTCTTGCCCTTCATTAATCCACAGGGGTAACCAGTGGGAATCCAACAGCTCTTCATCACTTCAGTATCAAGAGGCACGAAAACAGGTTGTCAGGAGCTTCATTTCCCTCCAGCCTATGTGACTAAGTAGAAATAGTAAGAATACAACAAAGTAAAACAAAAAAAATACAGTTTACAACCAGTGGAGGTTTTACTGGGGAGAGGGAAGTGTTATCTTTTTTTCTTTTATTTTCGTTCTTTCTTATTTTTGTCATTGATAATATTATCCACATGTGTATTTTATCCAGAAGAAAACTGGAAAAACCCATACCATAACTTCAGCGCCTTTTTGCTACTTAAAATCCTTATAAACTTACTGTAAAGAGCTTTCTATTACAAATTCAAAAATGGACTGTCTTTTGTTGCTGAAGTAAATAGATACCTCTTCTTCTAAGACTAGGGTAAAATATGGACATTTAAATCACAATCATCATCATCATCATATATTTTTACAAAAAAGTTTCTGCTTTTTAACATTTCCATGAACTAATAGTTTAAATTAAAATTTTGGCACAAAATTTCCCATATTAATCAATATTCCTGGTGTGGTGCATCATATCATATGACAACTATTCTTAATACTAAAATTTCATACCAGTAAAGACATAGTATTGTTCTGGATTTCCCTGTTTTTAGCATTGAAACTGAGAAGAAATATAAGCAAGATACTAAGAACCTGCAACAACATTTGGGGAGAATATTTTCCTGGCACCAGTGAAGGAAAAACACTAAGAATATGCTGATAAATTCCCAAATCATGCCCTGCTTGTAGCAGAGCATTGTACTCTGTGTGTTTCTTCCACCCATGATGTTTACTTCAGCAGCCCGATGCTCCCCAGTGATAGCACATGAATAAAAGACCAAGCAGTAAACTGTCAATTTATCATGACTCTACTAATGCAACCTTCATGTGGTGTTCCAGCACTGTTTTCTTCCTTGGTGCTTCTTATCTGTGTTTCAGTGTTTGCCAAAAGTTGTTCAAAACTCCTCTATCCCCAAATGTTATGTAGCTTACTACAGACCACAGAACTCCAGTGGAGACTATATAAACAGAGCACAATTTGGCATCCAGTCAACAGAAATGTTAATAGGACCCAATGCAATTTTATAGCATACAGAATGAGTTTTGAATTTATTTTTTTTTTAATTGATAAATAATGTAATATATAGTCTGGCTGACAATAAAGGTGAAAAGAGAATCTACATAACATGGGGGTTTTTAAATCAAAAATTGGGAAAAACCAAAAAAGTAATGTAAATGTAGGTGACTTGTAAAAGGTAGAACCTGCATAAGAAAGATGTTCACATCAAACAGTATAAAATTAAACGGTTTGAGAGAGTATGATAATAACACCAACACAAGGCCAAAACTATTCAACTCTGACCTGTTTCATGTTATCTCTTCACACTGAGTTTTCTGTGAACAAGTGGAAAAGAAGGAAAAATTAAAAAACAAAAAAGAACTGTATGAGTGAAGCAAGTATGAAAAGAAAAACAGGCCAAGATCTAGAAGTAACATTAATTATGGTTAAAAGTTATTACCTCCATCCCAGTACACAGATGTTTTTCCTGCTTAAATAGCCACAAAGCATGTGTCAATAAAACCTTTTATGAGTTAATATTGCTCCAGTGAAAAGTTAGAGCCGAGAAAGGAAGACTCAAAATGGATTCTTAGAGGTTTTCTTTAATAATTCCAATCACTACCATCATCTTTTCTTTAATGATCTTACCATAAATAATGCTGCCAGGTATCTTGCAAGAATGCACATGGTGCAGGGGTACATTTCTTGCTAAGTTTCCTTAGTGTGAGAGTTGGTTTTCTGATTGCATACTACCTGTCAAAATAGTTTAGTCAAAGATTCACAGTTACCTTATTAATGTAAAATTTAAGTCCACACTGTAAAATATTTGACATTCT
Organism: Sinosuthora webbiana; assembly: GCA_013397395.1. Classification (NCBI taxonomy): domain Eukaryota; kingdom Metazoa; phylum Chordata; class Aves; order Passeriformes; family Sylviidae; genus Sinosuthora; species Sinosuthora webbiana. The sequence goes on along the minus strand of VXBN01000225.1, from coordinate 290,880 downwards.
TTTTTTCTGTATGTCTTTATCCATAGTGTTCAAAAACTGTGCCTTGATTTCATCATCCACACCTCTGGCAATAAACCCCTGCAGAAATGGTGACTGTTGGCCCCACAGCAGTTTGTTGCTAGTTAAACAACTTTCTCTGAAAACTGATGTTGACTTCATCATCAGTGCATGGCAATCAGAACTTCTTTCATACTCTTAAATTGTTGATTCATTCAATAATTCAGTCTCTTAGGAAGCTGGTTATTTTGTTTAATTTAAAAATCACTTCAAATTGGTTTTACTGATGAGAGCTGTGAGTTTGAGCCTGTGGTTTTTCTTTGATTTCACGATCTGGTGCTATTTTTCATCATTTTCATAAAAAGCTATATTTTTTCATTATTACAGAATTTTCATTAATGACCTGTCATTTAAAGCTTGGCATATAACCTCTAGTTTAGGCAAAACAAAAGGGAAAAAAATCTTAGCTAAATGATCTCAATATGAATCTGATTTAACCAACTAAAACTTCAGTAGTCATAACTTTAAAAGAGCAGGGACAAATATTAGCAGGGCCCATGGTCCAGATGCCCATGTGTTCTCAGGCTTCCTGAATGAGCTCTGCTATGTTGGAGAGTCTGTTGTCCCACACCACCAGCTCAAGTGTGTGGAGTGGAAAAAAATAGGGAGTAAATAGCAGGGAGTAAGTGCTTATGCCAGTTCATTGCACACCTAACACACTGCAAAAACGGGAGATTGAAGATACTTCTTTTGTGATTACTTAAATGCCAGCAGGTCTTTTGGTTGTAGGTATTCCAGATCATCCTCTGTTGAGCACAGCAGGCACATCTCGTCTTACCTTACCTGGATGCTGTTTTCAAACTATCCTAACTTACCAAAATGGAAGATGAGAGCTGTAATTATGGCAATCTTTTTGTCTCTAAACCAGCACTTCTCTGTTGATCTCATCCTATTCAAATGTGACTACTTTTGAGCTTCTGATTGTCAAGGGAATATTTCAAGAAATTAGTTTTGCCTATTTACCAGCCATTTCCTCCTGCAGTACTCATGGGCTTTGGTAGGTTGTGTTGTAGTCACAAGTCCATATGCATCCTGCTCCAGGAGAAATTGTTTCCCAAATAATTTTTCCTTTTTAATAACACATGCACATTCTAATGGTTCTAAATAACATTCTAAATAATAGAGGGTATTATTTTCCTTTGATTTAAAGCTCCCATGAACCTGACTTGTGCTTAATGAATGAAAAAATAACAGTTTTCAAATTTTTAAGCAGAGCCTGAAGATACTTCTTTGTTTCCCCCCTGCCCTCTAAATTTTACTCAATACTTCTGGTAAGTGGATCAGCATGTCTTCAAAAATTCCCAACATATCGTTAATACTTTTTGTGATTTCCCTGAGGAATACAAAATCTTCTCTTCTGATTTTCTTCCTGTATTACTCCTGAATATGCATGACATTGTCATGCTGCTGTTTATTTTTCACTGAGATAAATCTTTTAATGGACTTCGTAGAACAGTAAAAACATGTATTTCCAGAATGCAGCCATTCCTTTTCTATAACCTGAAAGCAGAAGTGCCACATATACGATGTAAAAGAGAAAAAATTTCTTGTCCTTATAGCAATGGCTTAGCAGGAAAAAAAAAAAAAAAAAAAAGGAATACTTGAGCTCTCTTATACAACATTTTCTCATAAAACTCTGTCTGTAAAAGACTGTTGCAGAGTAGAAAGCCGCGCTACTGGCACATTATCATGAGATGAAGTGAATGACAGCAGGAATGTGAACAACACAACTTTAGAGGATTGTCTGGATGACAAGAGAACCATTTCAAAATGTTTCATGGAGGGTGCTATGCTTTTTTGTTTTCCTTGTAACATTTCAGGTAGGGGCTCCCCCAACAGGGATTGAGTGGCAAGGATAAGGGACATTGACTGTCAAATCAACTGTCTCCATCTCTGTCCCTGTCTGCCTCTGTCTCTGTTTCTGTCTCTTACTTTTTCTAAGAATAGAATAATCACATCTTTTCATAATACAGTGACATTGCTCAGATTTTTCATTATGCCTGGATTAAGAATAAAAAACGGGGGTGGAGCTGTGAGGGGAATGCAACTTCAGTTTGATTCTTCTTGTTCACCACCTTCTGTCTTTGTACTTTCCTGCCTGACTTGGGATGCAAACCAACTTCACCTTGGGCTCTTTTAGATTTAAAGGTTATTAACAACTGCAACATTAACCTGCTCAGACCTTATTTTCATTATCTCAGATAGGATGGCAGGATTAAGATAGCTGGAAGGAGCATGATGTGATTTAGTTCTGTTTGATGCTTCTGCCTTAGTAAATGTCAGAAGCAGGGAACAGAGTATTAATAATCATTTGCATCCAGTATGCTAGCAGCAGATCTCCAAGAGAATGCAGTCTGTAAAATAAAGCTCCAAGTTAGAGATTGCCCCTCCTCCAAAAAATAAATAAAACAAGGCCATTCAAAATATATCTGACAAATGCAGGGTTAAATAATAACACTAGTATCTATTTAAAAGCCGAGAAGCAGTTTGCTGGAGCAGTTATTTCATGTTAATCACTTTGTATTTACTGCAGCTTGAGAAAGACACATTTGTTATGCAGACAGTGTTCATTGTTGTAGCTTGATCATTAATGCACTGCTGCCAGCAACAAAATGAATTAGCTCTCTGAATACTAAACTGGGAAACCAGTGCTGAACCAGAGTGTGGCACAATGACACTTACAGGATTAAAATATACTACCCAGCTATGAGCGGGTGCATTTTTGGCCTTTGTTAATGATCAACTATTTTTAAGATTAGTATTAGTAGGAAACCTCTCTGGAATGGTTGAAAATTTTAGGACAAACAATAGTGATCATTTATGTTCCCCATGGGAGTTTTTACTCTTTCTGGAATACAAATTTCTCATGGATTATTTCCCATGCTTGACCACAGCCATTTTTTCCCCATCAACAATTTATCATTTATCCCTTTACATGCATGCTTTGAATTTCTGCAATTCCTAGCATACTGTAGATCCATAGCAGCACTGTGGAAAGTGCATGAATACAAAACACGAAGGAATCAAAGCCCCAGTGTGTCTGTGAAGGGATGTCACAGACATGTGCAAAAGCACAGTAACGAAGCAAATGCCACCTGTCACTCTGAGCATTTTTATATGGCTTTTGATGTCCCTATGTCACAAGAATAACAACATTAATCTCAGAATGGTACATTATTACTGGTAGCTATAACCTGCTCTGCACAGGCCACAAAACTAGTAATGACTGATTTAAAATAAAAAAGGGGGAGGGGCAGGGGTCAAGGAAAAAGAAAAAGGAAGAAAACAGGAGGAAAAAATCCTCAATCAGCAAAATATATCTTTTTTTGTGGGAGTTTGAGATTTGCTCTGTAATAAAATGTATTGAAGTAAGAGCAGAAGGCAGCAGCCTCATTTCTATCCCCTAAAACCTCTGAGCTTGATTCCTCGAGATGTTGGAAGCACAACACCCCCAGACATTTAAAAGGGAGGAAAGGAACTAGGAAGCTATAAAACACTTGTTCTATCTTTTAGCAAAACTGTCATGTGCATAAATGGGTAATAAATTCAAGACTAACTGTCAAAAATCCTGAACTAAGTTCTGTAGGAAAAAAAAAAAAACAGATTCTTCCTGAGTCTGTAAATACTCATGTTTTCCTAGAAAGAAAAAACAAATAAGCAGGACAATAATCCCAACCCCTTTGGGAATTATTTCCCTTCCAGTTGGAAATAGAAGTTATTTTAACATTTATATGCAAAACAAAGCATGCCAGAAAACACAACATAGCCCAATTGCCTGATGCAGAGAAATGGTTATGCATAGCTATTGTACTGTTGATGCTGATGTCTGATTATTTTTGTGCATTAGTATATTTTAAATCTAATATAATATAATTTAAATTGTAATGGACTCTCTTGTTCTATTTGAATGTGTTCTTTTTTAGAAATGTCCATTTTCAGGTTTAGAAATTAATTATTCAAGATTAAACTTCAAGAATGAAAATAAGATGTGGGAGTGGGAAACTGTCATCACCATTATGCAGCTTTCTGACCTCAATGACTATTATCTAGAATAATAATAGTATTCATTTACTGGTAAAGTAACACTGTGAAGTTAATTAAATGTTTGTACAGTATTATGAAATTACTAAATAAGTATATTCCTTAAATACCATATTTTCATGATAAAAGCTCCAAGCTCCATGGAGGGTCATCTATGTAGTTTTTCACAGTGTTCCAGCCAGTTTTCTAGCTGAACATATTAGCTGATTAGCAATAGAAGGTGTGACTTGAAGTAACAGGGAATAATAGAAAAATGATACTTTGGTTAAATTAAACCTGCTAGTAATATCTGTAAAGAGAACGTAGCTATCAAAATTTGAATTTGACACAGTTATAGTGACAAACTCTTAAATAGAGGGATTTCATAACCTATAAACTGGGGTGAAAAATATATGCTGAAAAATTCTCAAAGGTGAACCTTGTGGTTCAACCTAACTGCAGCTGGCAGATGAGCCCCACACAGCTGCTCACTTGCTCGCCCCTGGTGGTGTGAGGGAGAGAATCAGAAGACTAAAAGTGAGAAAAATTGTGAGTTGACAAAAATTTATTAATAGGTAAAGCAAAAGCTGTTCATGCCAGCAAAAAACTCCAAGGGATTTATTCACTGTTTCCCATGGGCAAGTGGATTCTCAGCCAGGCTCCACCGCATATAGCAGCATCTTGGGAAGAAAACACCATCACTCTTAACAGTCCCCCCTTCTTCCTTCTTGTCTCAGGCTTATATGCTGAGCATGATGCCATATGGTACAGGATATCCCTCTGGTCATTTGGAGTCAGCTGTCCTGGCTGTGCCTGCTCCCAGCTCCCTGCACACCCACAGCCCCCTCACTGGTAGAGTGAGAAGCAGAAAAGGCCTTGATACTGTGTAAGCACTGCTCAGCAGTAATGAAAACACTCCTGTTTCAACACTTCCCATCACAAATCCAGAACACAACCCCATCCTGGCTACCATGAAGAAAACTAATTCTGTCTCAGCAAAAACCAGCTGCGTGAAGCAGCCCATTTCATTGTAAGAATTCTACTACACTGTGTAAATTATGCAAGGATTTATCTTTATAGCATTATAAGGTCCTGTATGTGGGTTGAGGTAATCCAGGCATAGAGGCTGAGTGGAAAATGGATTGAGAGAGACTCTGAGGAGGAGTTCGTTGACAAGAAGCTTGACACAACCTAGCAATAGGTATTTGCAGCCCAGAAAACCAGCCATGTCCTGGGCTACATCCAAAGCACCATGGCCAGCAGATTGAGGGAGGTTATTCTGATCCTTTGCTCTGCTGAAACCCCACCTGGAGTCTTGTATCCAGCTCTGGAGCCCCCAACATGAGAAGGACATGGACATGTTAGAGTGAGTCCAGAAGAGGCTACAAAGATGACCAGAGTGCTGAAGCACCTCTCCTATGAAGACAGACTGAGATGGTTGGGGTTGTACAGACGGAGGAAGAGAAGGCTTCAGTGAGATTTTATAGCACTTTCCACACCCTAAAGAGGCCTACAAGAAAGATGGAGAGTAACATTTCATAAGAGCATGTAGTGATAGGACAAAGGGGAAATGGCTTCAAACTGAAAGAGAATAGGTTCAGATTAGATTAAGAAAAAAACCTTTACTGTCAGGGTGGTAAGGTGCTAGAACAGGTTGTCCAGGGAAGTTATGGATAAACCATTCCTGGAAGTGCTCAAGGCTTGATTGGATGAAGGCTTTTACCAGTCTGGTCTTGTAGATGTACCTGTCCATGGCAGGGGCATTGTAAGTAGATGATCTTTAAGGCCCTTAAAGGTCTGGTCAATTGGTAATTAAACACTGCTAATAACAAAAAGATAAAAATTTTCTTCACTGAATAGTTTATATACTTTCATAGTGGTGGTTGGGCTTTTTCCGTACATTTTTTTAAGGGCTCTGAAGTTCTAGAGTCATGTCATCATTTGCCTTGTAGTTTTAATTATATATTGTTACACATCTTGAGACCTGCAGGCATTGAAGTCATGATTATAAATGCTATTAAGAAAATGGACATCATATTTATCTTTTTCCAGGTAGACTGAGTGTTTGAACAGGAAAAATAGGTAGTGTCAAGGTTTTCTTTTTTGTATCTTAAAAGAGATATTAAGTATGACATATATTACAAAGGCATGTATCACTGACAGAAAAGAAATATAATGCTGGAGGCTATACCATTGTCATTTTGTGGGGAGAAGTACCCCTGCATAGTAGGGAACAGGTTTCCTTATCTTGAAGAAAATTAGGGCCAGACCTTAATACTAATCAGAGCTGTGTGAAATAAGAAAAAAATACATATATAATCTATTGAGCCTATCAAGCTGTAAAAGAATGATTTCTTACATTTCCATATAAAATGCTGGAGCATCCACTGAAGTTCCTGAGATATTCCTTTGGATTACTTTGCCTAACCTCAAAGTGAATCTAAAAACCACTTCGTAAATATACATATTTTGACTATTTTTTACAAAAACAACTCCATATTTGCAACCTTAGAAACAAATTCTTCTATCTCCAAATTTTTTTAAAAATATATATTTTTGGCAGAAAAATTGGTGAGTTTCTCTTACTTTTTTTTCACGTTTGGGAAAAGCAAAAATTCAGTAGTCTACATTGGTAGTTGGAGGTTGTGGGGGCCTTTTTTTCTCCTCAATTTCTATTGGCTCTCATGCATTCTAGAATTTTTAGAATTTTTAAAGAGGCAGAATACACTACTGCATGAGACAGTTAGGGTCTTAATCCTTATTCTTTCGTTTATCTTTCCTTAACAACACATTTTCATGTTTGCCTTTCTTGCATATTTGGCCTCTTCAGCCTGTTACTATGGGTCTACACAGTATCAATCGATGTACGACTTCGAGCTTTGTCTTTAAGTATTCTAAAATATAATTACATTGCATTGATTTTTCATGGAGTTTTATATTTGTTACCCTTTTTTTGTACTGACATCATAAAAATCCTGATACTTTTTTTTTGTTGTTGTTGACGAATATAAAAGGTAAAAACATTTCCTTTAGATTTCCCATCCATACCCAAATTTCTACCAGTTACTTTCTGTCCACCTTCCTTTTTAACAGTGTCTTGTTTAGCAGGACTTCTGTTTTCTGCTCCATTAGAGTTTTGTTTAGGGGATTTGTAGATTGTCCTACCTTTGCTTCATTAGGTACGCCTAAGAAGATCTTTCAGTGTGTCTTCAGTCTCATAAATTTTATCAGTTCTTCTCACTGCCCCATAAATTTTGCTATTAATTTTGCAAAATTTCCACTCATGAAATCTAACTCGCTTGTATGGCTGCAAGAAAGAAGTTAACTTCCTCCCAGGAAGAAAAAAATTGAACCAAAGCTATCTCCCAAACAACTAAAAAGATTTAAATTTGGGCTATTGGGAAAATTCCAGCTGTCCTAGAAATATCAGAAGAAGAGTATTTCTCTAAGTGGTTACTTCACAATGATTACTCAACCTTAGACATAGAACAATCACAAGGTGTGATAACATTTTTACTTTGTGTGCAGGTTTTGGGAATATCTGTGCCTCAGAAAACACCTGTCTTATACATTCCATTTTAAAAAGTCTGGAGCAGCTGATGCAAGGGTGCTGTCATGCTAGTGAGCCATTATTCACCCTCTCTGCTGGTGTATCTCAGTGTTTATCCATCTCCACTGTGCTGGAGAGGTGCTTGACTGAGAAGAGAGATTGAGGGAGAAAGTAGAAGGAGATATTAGAATTAAGAGAAACATTAAGAAATATCTCCCACTGAAAGAGTTGAGAAGGATTATTTTTATTTTCCCTCTATTTTTCATCACAAATTATGTGGCTGCTACTAACCATACCACCCATTTCCTTTTCAAGCTGTAGTAATGTGCTGATGAGTAATTCCTGGTGAAGCTCCAAGCATTCAGCTGTAGAGGAATTTCTTTAAATAACACATATTTTTATAATAGAGAATCAAAATATTGTTTCACATTAAGAGACAGAAATTATCTGTCTCTGAATTAGTCAAATAAATACACAAATGTGTATGTGATTATGTGTGGGATCCTTTTTCTGCAAGAAAGAAGCAGAATAGAAAAATTATGAGAAAAAAAGCAGAAGAAAGAAAAAAATTCCTTGAATGAATATTGCAAACATAAAATTAATTCCATTACTTACATCACTGTGCACCCATTGTCTTACTCATTACAATATGACCTAGTTATGTATATGATGTAGCAATTAGGGCATCACATTGACAGCAAATATATACAACACACACTAGACACGCATACTGTATGCATTCACTCTTTAGAATGACCCAGTAGTCCCTACTGAAAAATCACTGATCACAGGCTCAGATGTAGTTACCTCCACTGTAAATATTCAGTATTACAGGAGATTAAACCCACCTACTACCCATGAAAATCCAATTGTCACATCCTCATTTGCAAAGTGGACCAAAGTTTCTATGTAGCTGATGAAGTCTGCATTTTATGCTAGGCATGCACTGTGCTTTGACTAACAACTTTTATTGTTACAGAATACTGAGTTCAGCTTGTACTGCTTGTGTCTAGCAGTCTTCTGCTACTGAGCATCACAGAGGAGATGTCATCTTCACCAGATAATAAAATTGTCAGATGTAGTAGTCCTCAACATCTGTTACAGGTATTTTATTCTTCCAGCCTCTTTTCCCTTGATGTCTGTTAGTTCACACCTCTGAATAATTTATTGCTTTAGTATCTGTCTTTTCTACCATCATTACTCTTATAAAATATAAATGTAGTTATGCTAATTGAAAGTGAGACTGTTTTTCTTCTTTTTGCACATAAAACTTTAGGAAAAGGGAGACCATGATTTCAAACAAAAATATGTGCTACTGTCTGTTAACCTTTGGGGTTCACTTAAGTGATGTGCTGCAATGAGTTGGAAAAATTTTAAAGAGAGAGAGAATACATATTTGCACTGCAAATTCAGCTATGCCTTTATTTGCATAACTGAGTGTCATAGTCAAATATCCCCTTTCTCATAAAAGTACCCTAGTTTCTTTAAGAAATGTGAGTAGCTTCACGTATTTATATTATTTAAGTGATCCTCTGAGCCAAGTACCAGGTAAAAATCTAAAAGTGACAAATGGTAATAGAAAAAAAAATTCTCCTTTTTTTATTGTTAGCTTAGACAGTCATCCTCAGCACTAAACCTCATAAATCCATATAACTGTGTTCCTCTTTTTTACTTGAAAGAAATTTTGATTTGGCATCTGTCACCCATTCTCACTTAGGAGCACAGCTCCACACAAGTATTTGTGCTCTACTCATCACTGCACAGCTCTAAGATTTTTAGGGAATATCTTCTCATATCACTCTGTGAGGTAAAATAGTCAAAGAAATAGAAAGAAGGGAAAAGGATTATGGCATTCATTTAATACATTTTTATTCACATGGCAAGTTAAGCCATCAGTTTCAGTTAGCAGTTTAGTTTGCCTGCATAGCCAGGGACACAGAGAAGCACTGCTGGACAGTGGTTCACACCTCCAGGGAAGGCTGCTGTGTAAAATTCTCAATTCTGCTGAGGAGGACCTGGGAGTCTTGGTGGATGACAAGTTGACCACAAGCCAGGAGTGTGCCCTTGCGACCAGGAGAGCCTGCAGTACCCTAGGATGCATTAGGAATAGCACTGCCAGCAGGTCAAGGGAGTTAGTCCTGTCCTTCTATTCAACCCTCCACATCTGGAGTGTCCAGTTCTGGGGTCCTCAGTACAAGACACAAGGAGCTACTGGAGAAGGTCCAGCAGAGGCCACAAAGATGATTAGGGGTTTAGAGTATCTCTCCTGTGAGGAAAGGCTGAGGGAGCTAGGCCTGTTTAATCTGGAAAAGACTAAGAGGGCATGTTGTTAATACATATAAATTTCTCAAAGTTAGGTGCTGGAAAGGTTGTGCCAGACTCTTCTCCTTTGCTCCCAATGACAGGATCAGGAACAATGGACATAAAAAAAACGAAAATGATTTTCACCTTAATACAAGGAAGAACTTTACATTGAGGGAAGCAGAAAACTGGACCAGGCTACCCAAGGAGCTCGTGGAGTCTCCCGCTCTGGAAACCCTAAAAACCCACCTAGACACATTCCTGTGTAACCTGCTCTAAGTGACCCTTTGGACTGGATGATCTCCAGATGTCCTTCTAACCCTAATGATTCTCTCCCATTCCCTAATGGTTGTGGATACAATGTCCTCCATTCATCTGAGTATTGACTTTGGATCAAACGGGACTGCAAGACATCTCTGCTGGCACTAAGTGTGTGGGAAACTGGGAAACTGAAGCAAACCCTAAATGACTAGCTTGAAGTAGATGTTTAGTCTCTAAGCATGAGGAGGGCCACTGTCATTTTGAATAATTTCTCTGGCCTCAAGAGGCCCATCTCTGTCCTGTCCTGTCTTTCAGACTTCTGTGAATGTTTCAGATACCTCTGGAAATATCACAAATATGACAATTATGTTTGTTCTACTGAGTGATTCTCTAGAGTTAAGTGTGGTGAATTAGTGAATTTCATGAAATAAGAAAAACAGTCTAGATAGGATGAGGGAATTGAAATCTTACTGTATTTCCATACCTGATGCTCATTTATAACATAGAAAATTCCTGTGTTACCCTACCTAGGAGTAATACTCTTAGATAGGTCACCTAATCTCTCAGGAAGTTTTGATTTCTTTAAACAGCTCCTACAACAGAATGATTTCCTACCTCTTGCCATTTTGTTCTCGTGTATTATCAGTCTGTTCTGTAATAGCTATATCTAGAGAAAATAAAGAATAAATGAGATGGATCTGTGCTCTAAACATTCCCCTTTTTCACTTGCTTTACCTGACCTGTAGACTTAGTGTTTTTCAGTCTTGGATTTAAATGCAACTAGATTAAATTATTTCTATAACTTAAAAGATAATAGTGCTGAAGTAAGTACACTATTATGAAAATTACATGACGGTGAATTTGAAAAGAGCCAAATTTTTTCCATTTTGCCTTTGACTTTATTTAAAGAATAAAATTACTAATCCCACTGAGAAGATCAAAGCTTATATTTATAACTAATATTTCATCTAATAGTTACAGAAATAAAATGTGTACGTAGGATGGTACCAAAAAAAAATCAAAAGGCACATTTCTTGACAGTGGACAATTGAATAATCATGGGTGTAGTAGAAGAAACAGACTGGAGATTAGAGCAAAGGAGTGTTAGGGCTGTTGCAATAAAATTCTGTGGTGATTTAGTTTACAGTTAGAAATAAACAGGCCAGAAGGGGCAGAAAGAGCAATCGATAAAACCCATGTTATGGGAGATAGGGTGTGGATTCTCACAGATAATAAATGAAAAATCTATTCATGCCTTTTTAAATCATTTGTAGCTCCTCAGTTTTTTGATTAACACCATTGATAATAGTAACAGTAATAGCCTAGACAAAAGTGAAATCTTTACACAAATTATGTCATTCCTTTCATCCATATATAACTACTTATATGATGCTGCTCTGACCCATCAACTACTGAAAAAATTGCTCCACATGTTACTCAACTGAATAAGTAAAAATTAAGCTACACATTCTAGTCTTTCTGTTTCTCAGATATAAATAATTTTATTTCATTTTTACTGTGTATTTTGTATTCTTTAATAAAATACACATATTTTCATTAGAAATATATACATTTAAATTTGAGTTTCTATTTTAAATTTAAATTATGAAACAAGTTTGTGTAAGAAAAGATATAAACCAAAATTAAAATATTGACACAAGAAAAGGAAACTAAAATATTTGCCATCAAAATACAATAATATATTTTTCTGGGGAAAAAAAAAAAAAAAAAAAAAAAAAAAAAAAAAAAAAAAAAAAAAAAAAAACAACTTTATTTCCAAGAAGTCTCTTCTAATAGGTTTTTGAAAAAATGTTTTAGGGCCTAACCATATAAAAATACATTGTATGATAGGATTCTTTTTTTTTTTTTAATAACTACCGTAGTCCAGTACTACACAGCGCAATGAGAAATATTTTTTTTTTTTTTTTAAATTAAAACAAACAAAATCCACGTTTGTTCAAGGATGTCAGACATCTTTGTAACAATCACTAATTCTACTTTCAGCCTCTACCTCACAGGAATCAGTCTGGTGAAGTTAGAGGATGTCTGAAAAAAACAGATTAATAAATTATTTTCTTATGTGGAAATACTTGATGAATACATGGTAAACCTGCCGTTATCTTGGTAACAGGAGTCTTCTAAATCCAGTTATTCTATGCAGTAAATTTCAGGCCAGAATTATGCAGTATAACAAGAGAAATTCAGCACTTAGAGGTGTTGTCTAAACAGTTCAAATTTATAAAATATAGTAAATATTAATATTCCAGTATCAAAGGACAGAACAAAAGATTATTTCAGCCAGCTTCTGACTGTCCTTCTCATGCACCTGAAAAGGTTGAAAGATGTAGAATTTTTGTCTTAACTCCACACTTCTTTAGATAATCAGTCAAAATGTTTTTGTTTAGTATTTATGGAGCTGAATCCTGTGGATTTCTACATGTTCCTAGGAACAGCTAGCAGACAATGGTGTGCCTACACATTCTTTTATTCTTATTATTTTAAACATACTCAAAGACCAAAAAGGTACAGAATGCACCAATTCTAATTTTGAAGTGCATATCCTTCATCTACTTTCCTGACATTCTTCCATTTGACTGCTGTGAGTTACTGAACACCATGGCTACAGCATGATTTGGGAAGAAGCCTTTGCTAGAAGTTTTTCATGTTAGGGGTGAGGAGGGCCTGTCCTCAGTAGTAGTTCAGGCACAGTAAATTAAGTTGCAAGCTCTGAAGATGTTTTAGGCAGATAGACTGATCTTAGCTCCAGTGATGATAACAATCTTTTTACAAAGAGATAAATACATTCATTTATTTGCACTTGCTCTTCTGTTTTATCTTCTTTCTCCATGTGATGTTTTCCTTTGAGGAAATATTCTGTCAAGCCATCTAGATGGACTCCAAGACCAATGTTAACCTGTCACGAGAGTGAAATTTCCTATGGGTAGCTTGGTAGTAAATGGTAAATACTTTTTGAAAGCTGTTAGAACATAACAAATACCAGCCCATCAAGGCTAGAGGGGTTCACCAAGCCAGACACAATGAAAGAAAAATATATACTGTTCACTTAGTGTCCTGGGTTGTAGTCTAGGATGTGCAAAAAGTATTCTATCACCATCTTCATGAACTGTTGAATCCAGGTGGGGCAGTGTTTTCCCAGGCCCTCTCCCTCTGGGCTATTATCTTCTGTTAATGGCCCATCAAATGTCTTACCCATGACTCATAGATAACACCCTCTGGAGTTATCTCTGTTTAATGAGCCATCAAGGACTCCCTGCATGACTCATCATCCCATTGTGAGATGCTCCGCCCAGAGGGAGGAACCAAGCATTCCCACCTGGATATAATCTGGGATTTGGGACAGTGCAAGGAGCCCTTACCCACTGGATTCCCAGAGGACAAGAGCTACCAGACTTTTCTACAGGATCGCTGGTTCAGGAAGACCACCTCATCTGGACTGCTTCCATCACCGTGATCAGGTTGTATTCTGACTCTGTCAGTGGTCTCTTGTCTTATTGCATTTGTTTTATTTTACTTTCTTTTCCTTTCTTGCTGTTAAATTGTATTTCTGACTTGGAGCCTCTCACTTGTTTTGCTTTCAAACCACTACACTTAGGTTTGGTGAAATTAAAATCTTCCACTAGAAGGGACTGAAAGAAAATCAGATGTGATTGTTCTCTGTTTCATTAAAACCTTTATAATTTTGTGTTAGTATACTACTGGTTTCCTATATCATAGATGGTTCTACAATGCTGTACTGCAAAGAGGAGATGAGTGAAGTCTTCAGAAGCTAAATAAAAAGTGTGTGTGAACTGAGATTCCTGTGAGGAAAAATGTAGTGCCAGAATGTATGAATAAACCTATAAAGTTTGAAAAACTATATAATTAATTCTGTTAAGAAATAATTATTTCATTTTTGCGTAGCCAACTGTCATAACACTGTTGATTGGTAGACTTTTTTTATAATACATGGCCCTAATATTGCATGTTCATGTACTGTGACATTTTAGGAAATCTAAGGAATTATAGAATCGTTTACATTGGAAAAGACCTTTAAGCTCATTGAACCCAATCATTAACTCAGCACTGCCAAGGACACCACTAAATCATGCTCTCAAGTGTCACATACACAGGTCTTTTTAAATGCCTTGAGGAATAGTGACTCCATCACCTCTCTGGACAGCTTGTTCCAGGGCTCCCTTTTAGAGAAAAAAATGTTTCCTAACATCTTATCTACAGCAGGAGTTTGATTAGGTTCCCATTGGGCTTTGGCACTTCTAATTTTCACCCTTTATAATCCCATGATAACCTTGTAGCTCTCCTGAGTTGGCTGCCCCTTCATAAAAAGATATTAACCTGTCCTGGTCTTTTCCTTAGTTCAAGCTAAAGTCTACTGTTTAACCAGGTCAGTCTTCTTCAGTGATTCCCAGTCTTTTGAGCATGTGGGATTTCTCCTGTTCCTTGAAGATTTCCTTCTTGAAAATTGTCCAGCCTTCCTGGACTTCTTTTCCATTCTGGATTGCTTCACAACGGGGTCTATGAACCAATCTCCTAAACATGTAAAAAGCCTGCACTCTGGAATTCCAAGGTAACAGTTCTGCAGAGCCTGCTTCCTACTTCTCAAAGAATTGAAAACTATCATTCTGTGATTGCTGTGTCCAAGATGACCTCCAGCCATCACATCACCCACCAGCCCTTCTCTGTTCACAAACAGCAGGTCCAGTGGGTACCTCTGATAGCTGGCTTCCTCATCAACAGTCGAGAAGTTTGACAGAAGTTAAATGATGTCATTAAGAGCTGTACAAAATTATGGTACAAAATTAACAATAACATATAGCAACAAATACCTCCAAGTTCTTCCCCTCAGGACTGTTCTTAAGACATTCCCATTCATGAAAATTACTCATAAAGTAATACATTTTCATTTCTTTTGGACAATCTCTTAACACCTTATTCTTTAAAAATCCGATAGAAACCAAGCTATGACATGAGAACTTTGTAATGTTTAAGCATTCATTGTCTCAAATATGTGTGGTTAAAAAGTATGTGTGAAGTACATATATGCTGTTTTTTATGAAATTAAAAAAAAAAAAAAAGGAAAAAGAAACAAATTATAATTCCATGCCCAATCTGGCCTGCAAGAGTACATTGCCTCCTCATGTCCAGCCTCTCCTCCACAAGCACTCCAAGTAACATCAAATGTCCCAGTTGACTCAATTCAAATAATCCCTTTTTATAAAGTAATATCAAGTGGGTAGAAAAAAAGAAAAGAAACACTTGGCAATGAAAAGACAAGAATTAGAAGAAAATTACCCATAATCATTTTGAATGCTGCATTTTATTCAACTACTGTGAGCTGTGAATGGATACAGGTTTTTTAATAAAAAGAGGTGAACAAATAGAGCTTAGATACTTTATAAATTAAGCTTCAGTTATGCTCTGTCACATTTTCCCATTACTTAACTCATGTTTACTGATAGAACTGATACTCATAGAGCTGATTTCTTTGCTGATTTTTTTTTCCTATATCTGCAGTTTGGCCACACAAATTAAAAAATATGATACCAAGAAACAAGTCTGCTTTCTACACATATTTGACTTACTAATTGTTTACAAAATTATGCTTAAAGAATAAAAACTATATATTCATGTCAATGGTTCTAGTTTAAGCTCTCCAGGTTGTATTCTTATTGTCACTGAACATACTGTAAAAAAATTTAAAGTACTTTCAATAGTCTATTTTACTCACAGGACTGAAAAGTGTTAAATCCATTAGGCAATTGGAAATTGGTCTGTGTCAGCCATAACTACTTGTCATTTTCATATATAATCTTCTCAGGAAATCAATACAACACAAGCAGATTTCTAGGTATTGATCTAAACCACTTTTCATATTACAAAACCTGATTCTGATAAATGATAGTATAAAAGGAAGAGGATGTGTAATTTGCTGTCATTTGACAGCTAGCATCTATATCATTCCTCTACTTACAAAACAAAGCAGATCATTTTTCAAAGTGTTTGAAAGACTATCTGGTGTTTGAATGCCTCCGGATATTAAGCAAACTGGTGTGCATTGCTGTACATAACCTTATAGCTTATGTCATTGACCCTATGAGCACCAGAGATCTACTGGCATGGTTCTTGTACTATAGTTGGTGGGCAACCTCTTAGATTCAAAGCTTATCCTTTTCTCAATACTGAGGTCTTTCTCTCAAAAAGTTATAGAAAGACCAAAGTGAGTGAAGTTCTTAGCTCCGTGTTTTCCAGTAACCTGTCACAAAGGCAGATACTTTCCATCAAATTAGGCTTTGAGGATTTTACTTTTGAATGCACAATGATTACAGACAGAAAATAGAAGATAATGATCTTGGCTAATTATGACAGACATAAATTTCCAAATTACATCACTTTCAATTTATTGTATCCTGAAGATGATAAGACTTTGATTTCTTTCTCTCTCAAAAGTTTCTCACTGAAAGTAATTACTGTAAACTGGCAGATGAATTATCATTTAAGACATTTCAGATTTCATTAACTGTCACCAAAATCAAGAAAGGGAAAAGGGGAGACTAGTTTATATAGCTGGTAGACTTTGGATCTACCCAGTATATACTTCAAAAAGTTGACTTCTGAAAGTGTGAGGTTCTGGGCCATTCTGCCAAATACTCTTCTCTGGAATACAGTAAAAACTTCAGCTGCTGTTACTGGATATCAAAGTCTGTTCCAAAGCCAGAGTATGCCTGAAGCAGCCCTTCCTCCATTCTTAGCTTACATTAAGGTCTTTTTATTTCAGTCTTGAGCATTTAAACTAGCCTAAATGTAACTTCTATAAATAGTCTTACTGATTTTCCACATAATATTTCCCTTCCTCATATGCAGTACATCTATGGATTTTTTTCATGGCAGCAGGATAATTCACTGGGATTCAGGGAATATGGCTTTGAGCAGACATTTCCAGAGCTACGCTCTACCTCTAACGACTCTCATCATCCATGAGAAAAGAAACATGGCAATCTCAGGAGTACGGGTATTGTAGCCTGATGAAAATGAAATAAATTTAAGTGAAAATTTATTTAAATTTAACTGTCTTTAAAAGTGCCATAAATTAAATGATGTTAAGATTTTAATGAGAAGTGTATAGAGGCAGTGTATATGTATTCGGATTCTTTAACTGTTGCAATACTACATCAGTTTTCAGGGAACTGTGTTAATGACAAATGTGAGATCAGGGTAAGCATAAGAATCTATATTTGGCCAAATATACAGTGAAACTATATTAAAACACACTTGAAAAAACTGTGCAATAGCCTGTGCTTTAAAGGAATGTAAATCTGCATTTGAGAAAAACAACCAGCCTTGGCTTCAATCATATAGAAAGGTTATCTGAGAAAATAAAGAGCCCATGTATAAAGAGGCTGTATAAAAACAAGTAGGATCCAGAATAAGCAGTTTATCTAAAATCTAAACTGTTGAATAGTCCATATTAAAGATAATGAACCAGCTTAAACTGAATATGTGAGCACTACAAACCCCACTTAATTTTGTATATGCCTCATCTCTTCTGGTCTGTCATTTTTAGATCCAGTACTAGCTGTGACACAAGCTACTGTTATTATTATTATTACTATTATTATTATTATTAAATAGATTTCTTAAATATCTTGTTGATATTTATAAATATCTTGTTGGTTGTGATCAACTGGTCTATTTAGGCTCCTCTGAGAGCTGATTTACAAATCTGGCTGTAGGACAGGACATTTACACTTGGTTAGTCAACATGGGACTAAGGCTGAAGAGTTCAAAACCATAAAGGTCTTGCAGATTAAATACAGACTTAATCTTGGTTCTGCTGTGAATATAGGACTTTGAGCATGAAAGCACCAGTGTTGGTGGCTTCAGAGAAACCTTTGTCACTTACTTAAACTCCATTTCTTGACCACCCAGAAAGGTGATAGCCAGAGATATGCTGGGTGGTACAGTATAGCCAAGAAATTGTTTCATTTTCAGTCTCTGCTTCTTCTTCAATTCAGTGATTCCCAGGAGAAAAAAATATTTTTTAGTTAAATAGCATAAACACTTTAAAAAAATAAAACAAGAAAACAAGAAGAGGCACTTTTTAAGAGTGTCTTTGAGCCTCACATTGTCCTTGCAAAACTGTTGTCTTAATCCACTTTTCCAGTCACAATTGTTTTAGCCCTTAACAGGACTTCCCTCGTTTCTTTCACTTAAACTTGATTTTCCCTTAATAGCTGAAGGACGCTTAGACAGCATCACAGTAATTTCAGTGGACATTGAGTTTTATCTAATTCAGCAACCCAGCCTTTGTTAATTAGGCCTCACAGGGCGAGGGATTGTAAAGAACATCTCTAACTGTCACTGATCAATACCCACAGCAGAAGCAGTTCTAGCAGTCAATTACTTGTGTTTCTGAGAAGGAAGAAGAGTCCTAACTCCCTGTACTTTTTTGAAATCACAAGGCCCCTCAGCCTACCTTTCTATCAGGTTCAACCAGATACATACAAATTCTATTTCCTCCTCCTAAAGCTGAGGCAGGTTCATTGGCAGCAAAGATTTCTGCAGCCTAGCAGTGCTTTTTAGAAATTTCTTGTGCTTCTAAAACTATCAGCTTCACTGATGGGAAAGTCAACACTCCAACAATGCTAAAGAGATTCACTGTTTAGGCCTAGAGACATGGGCTCTGTTTGATTAGGTCCTAGAAGAACAAGTATATGGAAAGCAATTTAACATAATGCTACACTGCAGTCCTTCAAAGATAAAGAGAGAGTAAGGAGAAAAATAGATCACAGCAATTAGCATTTCCTGGTCATTTATTTGAGTGAGGATATCACAGAATTACAGAATCACTAGGCTGGAAGAAACCTTCAAGATCACTGAGTCCAACCCGTGCCCTAACACCTCAACTAAACCATGACACTGAATGTCACATACAATCATTTTTTAAACACATCCCAGAATGGTAACTCCACCACATCCCCAGGCAGACAATTCCAGTACTTGATCACTCTTTCTGTGAAAAACGTTTTCCTAACATCTAACCTAAATTTCCCTTGGTGCAGCTGGAGACTGTGTCCTCTTGTTCTGTCAGTTGCTGCCGGGAGAAACAGACCAACCCCCACCTGGCTACAGCCACCTTTCAGAGAGTTGTAGAGAGTGATAAGGTCACCTCTGAGTCTCCTTTTCTCCAGGCTAAACAACCTCAGCTCCTTCAGTTGTTCCTCACAGGGTTTGTGTTCCAAGCCCCTCACCAGCCTTGTTACCTCTTCTGGACACTCTCAGGTGTCTCCCTCAGTCTTCCTAAACTGAGGGGCCAGAACTGGACACAGCACTTGAGGTGTGGCCTCACCAGTGCCCAGTACAGGGGAAGAATGATCTCCCTGCTCCTGCTGGACACACCATTCCTGATCCAGGCCAGGATTGGGCCATTGGCCTTCTTGGCCACCAGGGCACACTGCTGGCTCATGTTCATCTGCTGTCACCAGTACCCCCAGGTCCCTTTCTGCCTGGGCACTGTCCAGCCACACCAGACCCAGCCTGTAACATTGCAGGGGGTTATTGTGGCCAAAATGCAGTAAATAGTAAAAGTAAATATCATTGAGAAATACCCAGTTTTTTTAAAGCTTGGAAGGAGAAGAGCTAAACAGATCTTATAATCAGAACTTGGAATTATTAAACTTCATCTTATTGGACTCTGCCCATCATCCAGTGTTCCAGGTCTCTCTGCAGAGCCCTCCTACCTTCCAACAGATCAACCCGCGCTCCCAGCTTAGTGTCATCTGCAAATTTACCAATGAAAGACTCAATCCCCTCATCCATGTAGTCAATAAAAATATTGAACAGAACTGGCCCCAGCACAGACCCCTGAGGGACACCACTGGTCCCTGGCTGCCAGCTGGATGCAGCAGCACCCACCACCACTCTCTGGGCCCAGCCACCCAGCCAGTTCCTAACCCAGCAAAGAGTGCTCCTGTCCAAGCCGTGGGCTGCCAGCTTTTCCAGGAGTGTGCTGTGGGAGACAGTGCCAAAGGCCTTGCTGGAGTCCAAATAGGCAATATCCACAGCCTTTCCTGCATCCACAGCCTTTCCTGCATTCACCAGGTGGGTCACATGGTCATAAAAGGAGACCAGGTTGGTCAAATATGACCTACCCATACTAACCCCATGCTGGCTGGGTCTGACACCCTGGCCATTCTGGAAGTCCTGCANTGATGGAGAGTGGCTTGGCAAGCTCATGTGCCAGTTCCCTCATCACCCTGGGTGGCCCCCACTTGGTCCCATAGATTTATGAACATCCCAGCAGCTCAGCAGTTCTCTGACTGCCTCCTCCTGGATAACAGGGGGACTATTTTGCTCCCTGACACCATCTACCAACCCAGGATGACACTTTTCTTGAGGATAAACTGCTTTCCCGCTGAAAACTGAGGCAAAGAAGGCATTAAGCTCTTCTGCCTTCTCCTCATCTGCAGTTACTAAATTCCCTTCTGCATCCAGTAGAAGCCAAAGGTTGATCTCACCCTTCTTTTTGCCATTAATATATTTGTAAAAACATTTTTTATTATCTTTTACAAAAGTTGCCACATTAAGTTCGAACTGAGCTTTGGCCTCCCTAATTTTTTTTTCCTACATGCCCTAGCAACCCCCTTAACTACTTCCTGAGAGACATGACCCTCCTTCCAAAGATGATAAATTCTTACCCATGGCCATTCAACCTCATTGTCATTAGTTCCAATACCCATGGCACTCAAAGCCTCCCTAATATAAAGTGCCATCCCTCCAGCTCTTTCCCCTTTCCTGTCTCTTCTGAAGAGCTTGTAGCCATCCAGTGCAGCTCTCCAGCCATGTGAGTCGTCCCACCACATTTCCATGATGGTGACTACATCACAGCTCTGCTGTTGTACCATGGCCTTCAGCTCTTCTTGTTTGTTACCCATGCTGCCTGCATTAGTATACATGCACTTCAGCTGGGCTACTGATTTGCATTTGTATATAAATTACAACTTTAGGCATTCCCAATGAAAATATTCTTTTCTGTCCTCTAGAACCTGTTTTTTAACAAGCTCATGTTCTTCTCTGGGGAGATTATTAATTTGTCATTCTTGTCTTTGAGGACTTAGGGTTAAAAAAACCCAAATTCCTTAAACCATCACTGAGTTGTTTCAATACATGATAAACAGCTAATAACTCCAAAAGAAATGGATGAAAATGTTTTCTCTGTTCATGAGAGAGTCCTGAGAATTTAGAAATTTTCTCATTGTATGTCATGCATTTTCAAAACCAATTGATGGCATCCCAAAGTGGAGAACTAAAGAGGCTAGCTCTTCACTTCTACACTGTAATGTATAAAAGTAAATTTAACAGTGGAATGATATTTTCATTTTTTCCTATGAGTCTCCTTTGTTGCCTCCCCTAAACTGCTATTATTAAAGGCATAAGAAAAACATAGCCTGATATGTTGTAGGCAAGAGATTCCATGTTGTGTTGCAATACTAAGTGTAGTTACTAGCAGAAAAGCTAAACTTTCAGTGGAAGATAAACACACCTAAGTTTGGATGTTTACATGTGAGTGTGTCCAAGTGCTTTATAAAGTCAAAGGATAGCTAACCAATGCACTTATTGACTTTAGAGCTCAATTCAGCCATGAGACAATTCAGTTGCCTGTTGTCTGTTGCTCAGCTCCCACTCATGTCTCTTTAGCCTTTTTCCCCAGTCTGGCATCACCTTTTTGCTACTACTGGAATGATCACATATCTCTGATAGGGCCCTCAAGATCATTTTCTCTGAGAATCCTCTCAGCCATTTTCTCCTGTATAATTTTTCCTTATAGATCATCTTTATTATGCCTTTTAGAGACTCTAATCTATGCATGTCATGGAAGAGCTTGTGATATCATTGTACTAGGTTTTAGATGTAAAAGAAAGAAAATAAAACTAGAGACTGCTATTTAATTTTTCAGTAGGTCTAGTAGTTCTCTAGTAGTTCTAATCAAAGCATTTGTTTTAAGAAAAAAGAATAAGCTGTTCATCCCATGTATACTTGTGAGACTAAATTTTTTTCAAATTAAATTATTCACTCATGTTTTATCTATGTTTAACTTAAAAGAAGGACTGGTTTTCATTTTTTCTCAATGGCTGAATCTTGCAAATACCTACGGTGATACAAAGAAATGCTTTCCTTATTTTATATGTTTCGACAACACAATTTAGTCCTGAACGTTAACACAACCCCATCCTTCAAAAACTTGAAACAAAATTAAACATTATATTGAAAAGTACCCATAAAGAACTCTAAGCAAACATCTTATTTTTATACTGTACACTAAATGTTTCAAATCCAAGTTGACCTTAAATTGCAATGTATCATTACAATTGCAGAGATATTACACTACTTACAATACTTACTGAGACAGAATGCATGATCTTGAGAGCCTGAAAAACTTTAAAAGATCTTTGCCAAGTCACTGCTGCCATAAAAAGTTATCCTAAAAAAAGAACCAAAAAAGACTGTTATTCATGATGATAATGAGCAGAGGTTTTGATGATAGTGTCAAATGTTTCACATCTAATATAAAATAAAAGTTCCAGTAATTCATCCTTTAAAACAAATCTAATTGTACAGTACTGTTGTTATGCAAATTAGCTCTATTAAAAGCACCATTTGCAACTCCAATACAAAATCTTAATATATAAAGAAGTGAGAAAAAATTATTGTATTATGTTCCATTATATTTTAGAAGTTCACAGTGTGGTAAAAGCAAAAAAAGGTATTCAAAGACATTTTAATTTGAAACAATATATCCTTTTTACAGTTTCAAGAACATTAGGACCAGAAAAAATGAATATAATAAATAGCAAAACACAAATAAGTCATAGTGTTTGTGCAAAATTGATTCCTTGGCATTCAGTTTTGTGTATGAGGTAATATATACATTATGACTCAAAAAGCATCCCAGTACAATTATGAAGTACTGAGATCTTAGGAACATTGTTTGCCTCTAGCCACAGATAATACAAGCTTAATTGTTAGATGTCTGCTTCAAATTGAAAGGCAAAATTTTTGAATATAGATTTTCTATAAATCTATATAAATATGTAATATTATAAATATGTAATTAATAAATATGTAATAAATAAATATATGCATTTAAAACAATGAAGGAATTTTCATACCATTTGAAAATAAGATTTTGGCAGTATAAATATGGTAAAGTAGACATTATTTTAATCAGGACTCATAAATGATCATTGTCATTGTGACATGAGCCAGAACACCGTAGCACTTGAAATACGGAAATAAAATATGTCATGTAGAAACTACACATCCCACAAGCCCAGTCCACTATCCAAGATTTTTTTCTAAAGTGATTCTGACTTTCTAAATGCATAAATACTATATATAAACTTTCAGGAGTATGACCCAGAACCTGTGTAGTACTCTTGCTAACACTTAGTTACCCTGAATTCCAAGAAACTAAATCTCAAAATTTTTATAAGGCAACAAGTGCTTTTTATGGGTGACTAAATCAGAGCAAAGTAGATAATCACAAAGGTTTGTACAAAGTAAATCCAAAACCTATGAACATTTTAACAGGACATCAAAAAAAGAAAATTCAATAAACACCAAAACCTACCACGATAGTTTCCTTGTCTTTGAAAGTAGAATTTAAAGGTTCAAACAGCAAATCATCATTCAGCAGAAAGGTCTGTGTGGAAACTGCTTTGTGTAAAAAGTAAGAGAATAAGGGTGCTGCCAATAGTTGAAACAGCACAGAGGTTTGGCTCTGATCAAAACAGGTTGTGTTTCATGGGAAGTTGGCCTTGTTTTCAGGGAAGGTGTGCCCTGCAGCCCCTGGAGGACCAAGGGTGTGCAGAGATCCACCTGCAGCCCATGGAGGGGACTTACACTGGAGCAGGCGGGTGCCTGAAGGAAGGCTCTGACCCTGTGCAGGAACAAGCTCCTAGCAGGACCCACAGACCCTTGGAGAGAGGATCCCACACAGGAGCAGGTTTCCTGGTAGCAATTGTGACTGTTTGGGAGACCCACACTGGAGCAGCCTGCTCTTGAAGAACTGCACCCCTTGGAAAAGAGCCACATTGGAGCAGCTGGAGAAGAACTGCAGCCAATGGAAAGGGCCCATGTTGGAGAAGTTCATGGAGAACTGTCTCCAATGGGAGGGACCCCATTTTGGAGCAGGGGAAGGATTCTTCCCCCTGAGCAGCAGCAGAAACAACCTGGGATAAATGGACCAAAAAGCCCATTCCCTGTCTCCCTGTGCCCCTGAGGGAAGAAGATAGAGCCTGGGAAGGAAGAAGGGATGGGGTATAAGGTGTTTTTATAAGTTGTTTTACTCCTCATTGTCCTGCTCTGATTTTGATTGGTAATAAATGCAGTTAATGTCCCCAAGTTGAGCCTGGTTTTCCCCTGACTGTATTTGGTGAGTGATCTCTCCCAATCCTTATCTTGATTCATAAGTCTTTCATTACATTTTTTCTCCCCTGTCTAGTTGTAGAGTGGAGTGATAGAGAAACTTCTGTGGCTATTGGCATCCCTGGCATCCAGCCAGGGTCAACACAGACCTTAAGACATTTTGATTTAAAAAAGTATTTACCACTATGTATAATGTGACTTCTTTATGGTACGACATTTTCTTTCATGGAATCACACATAAAAAGATCAGAAAATTACCATCACTGGTCCAAGTAGCTGATGAATTGTGTTAGGATTCATCAACAACATTTATATAAAGAAAATAAGTCTTTTGGTTGAGAACTCAACTAGCAGAATTTGTTCTCTGATAAAAAATGTATTTTGCAGAGATGTTACTAAAGAATCATATATGGTCTGTAACTATGAAGACAGATTGCATGAAAAGTGTCTTATTGCCATTGTCTCATTGTATTACCTTCTTCTCTGAGGATGTAGCAAGTTATTTCTCCATCAGCTACTATTTATACTGGATTTATACTATTGAATGTCCAATTTGAAAATAAAAATATTGCAAATAAGTAGTAATGTTAATAAAAGAACTGAAATTGTCTTCTTTCTTTTTATAAGATTGTGTAAAAAGAACATAAAAGAGAAAAATTTCCATTAGAATAATATCCTCACGTAGCTTTCTCTTTCAATATTATTCATATTTCTACATTAACCAAAAAAAAACCTCATAAAGATTATTATCTACTCCACATACTTTTGATCAACTCAGAAGTTATAAGAAAACTAAGTACACATATTATATATGTATATATAAATTATATAAATTATATATATAATTTTTATCCTTGATGGTGATTTTTATATTCTTTTTGTTTTAAACCATTTTTGGAAATGGTTCAGGGGAAAAATTGAAATAGACATGAAATAGCCATGCAAATAGACAAACCTTTGTCATTTTCTTCAATAATATTTAAGAAAAATACAGTGCAACAAACTCTTACTGTGGAGCAATATGATTATTTTGAAAAATTCTTGAAACTCAGCAGTTCCAAATGCACACACTGAGCAAATTCTAAATAAGGTTGACAGAGTGGAGAAAGGTCTGCAAATATTATCAGTCTGATGACCTTATTTATACTTTGCTTTCCTCCCAAAATATCTGTGATCCATGAAGTTAGTAATACAATATAATATTTTTCCCTTATGCAGCAGTTTTCATCTGAGGTGTCAAAGAAGTTTACCAACATACAATTCATCTCTGTAACATTGCATCAGTAAATCTTGTTCCACTCAATTACTTAATGTGAACTGAGCCTCATATCTACTTTGCAGATACAATGAATGGAAAGCAATTCATGAAGGAATTCTAGGATCTAGCCATGACTCTAAATTCACGGTCAACTATATCGGCATATTCTCAAGAGATATTTATTTATTCCATTTTATTATATATGTATATGTTTCTTGTAGAATGATTCACTACATCACTGGATGAGGTAATTTGCTGATTAACTGGTTTTGATTAGGAGGTTTTACTTTAATGTCAAAATTAAATACCTCTTGGAGTGATTGGTTTCAACAGCTACTTCTGTCTACTTTGAACATGAGAAGTAGTTCATTCCTGCAGATTTAACACCCCTTTTGTTTATTTAAACCTGTTACATCTTATTTTGGTCTTTTGCTTCCTAAATTTCTATTGATCATTCTTTTTGTTTTCCTGGAGGTTTCAAATTGTTGTGTAGTGGTTTGACCCTGTCCAGATGCCAGGCACCCACAAACACCTCTTGCTCACTCCTATGCAACTTGAGAGAGGAGAGAAAATATAATGAAGGCTTCATGAGTTAAGGTCTGGGAGAGAGATCATTCATTAAACACCATCATGGACAAAACAGGCTCAACTTAAAGATACTAAGTGAATTTATTGCTAACAAAATCAGAGCAGGATAATGAAAAGTAAAAAAAACCCTTAAAAACACCTTCCCCCTCAACCCATCCCTCTCACCAGCAGCATATGGAGACAGGGAGCTGGGACTTACAGGTCAGTTCACCACCCTTGGTTTCTCTCACTGCTCAGGGAGAGGAGTCCTGCCCCTGCTGAACTGTGGGGTCCCTTCCCACAGGAGACACTTCTCCTCCAACTTTTCCAATGTGGCTCCGTGACACAAGCAGCAACCTGTAAACTTTGGCAATGTGAGTCCCTCCCACAGGCAAAGAGTGCTCCCAAAACTGCTGCGGTGTGGGTCACTCTTCCACGGAGTGTAGCCTTCCAAGGAAAGGCTGCTCCAGCCTGGAAGCAGGGCCCTCTCTCCACCAGGTGTCCCACAGGATCACAGCCTCCTCCAGGCATCCACCTGCTCTGGCATGGGCATCTCCCCCATGGGCTGTGGGTGGATCTCTGCATCCCTCATGGATCCATGGGCTTGCAGGGGCACAGCTGCTTCAACATGGTCTCACCACAGCCTCCAGAGGAATCTTGTTTCCAGCACCTGGAGCACTTCTTCCCCCTCTTCTTCACTGACCTTGGTGTTGCCATGTTGTTCTTCTTCACATGGTCTCACCTCCTCCTCTTCTCTGTCTAGAATTAAAACTGCTTGCTAAACTTCATTTTGATTTCTTCTTAATTATGTTATCGCAGAGACATTTCCAACATCTCTAACTGGCCTAGCCTTGGCCAATGTTTGTGTCCATCTTCAGAACCATCAGGAATTGTCTCTGTTGGACCTGGTGGAAGGTTCTAGGAGCTTCTCACAGAAACCATGTCTGTGACCCTCCCACTACAAAGAACCAAGCCATGCAAAAACAACAGAGTTGACTTTTAAGCTTCTTCAGGTATTCAGTCCAATCATGGTATAGCATATATTCAATAATATTTGTATTTGTACATGTATGAATCAGGTGATATTTGTTTCTACGCAGCAGCATGATATTGCTGATGCTCCAAATTACTATAGCCCTTAGATTGTTTTCTATTAGAAAGAGCCTGACAACATGTAAGTGGTAACTACTCTGACTATATAACTATTTTTATACCTTTTTAGAAGTTTAATCTAAAGTATGTTTCTGTAGCCAATAACTGTAATTATTTTGTTTAGAACTCTTAGTACTCAAGGGTGATTTAGTAATATTGAGCTGATTTGAGGTCTTTTAACTTACCAGAGCACTTTCGTACCAATTGATTTTGCTCATGGCTCAGGCCCCTCACTGTCTTAGCTATCTGATCACATCTGAAAAGGATCACAGGAAAAATAAAAACTCAACCTTTTGGCCATTCAGCCTAATCATCTATTGCTTTTCATCTTCAGTGTATAATGAACTGTCTCTTGAGATTCGTTTCTTCTAATACACTAAGAATGCCCTTTTGGTTCCTTTATGATGTCCTTGGCTGGTACCTCATTTTGTGCCTCAGTCTTTCTGATTTTTCAAAAGTTTTGTTACTGTTCAACTAGTAATTCTTAGCCTTCCATTAATTCTATTTTGCAATTTTATTCCTTTAGTAATTTAGCTTACCATCAAATTTTTGTCACCTTTTTTTTTTATTGTTTCAGGTCATGCAAGATCCAACACTTAACTCCATTTAATCTCATTATATGTCCTATCATTCTTCTTCACAGCAATTCTTGTTGCGGTGCATGTTGCAGTCGAATTTCATCTCAACCCTGTATCATGTATCAGATTCCTGTGTATTGTCCTTCTGTCTTGGTCACTCCCTCCTTACCTAGTATTGGTTATGGCTTACCCTTGCCCCTCCCCATGCTCCTAATATAAAAGCTGAAACCTGAACCCCAGGGGCACTCTCCGGTGCTCTCTCTGGAGCAATAAACATCTACCATCTACCCACGTGAGTGTCACTCTTTCTTCTTCCACGCCGAGCTACGCTTCAGCCTGAGGTTCAGACCCTCCAAACCCAAGGATACAAACTTTCTATTTGGGCTGGTGATTCCTGACACCGCCACAAATTCTTTGTCTTTTTGTTCCTAATATTGCTTTTTAAGGAATCATTGGCTCTCTAAAATACCTGATTTCTTAGATTTTTTTTCTAGGTGACCTTGCATCCCAGAGTTTCTTTGACTCTGCAGAAGTCTATGGTCCATTGTCATCAGTTTGCTCTTGTTTGGATTCCTTTAGAAGGATTAGGAATTCTTTAATTTCAAAATTATTCTCATCAAGTTTTCTCATACTTACAAATTTCCAAAATTTCACCCCAATAATTTCAGTTAAGTCTATATAACCAATATTTTTAGTATCCGTTTCTCTCATTTCAGACTATAAAAGGAATATTCATGCATCTTGAACCCCAGGCTTGGGTTATACCTATATGGACAGAAATACTCCCAGAAATGTGTAAGATGTATTCGTTCAGCTGAGAAGATCTTCAGACTCCAGTCAGCATACCTCACTTGTGTAAATGGAAGAACTGATGCTTGTCTTTAAGACAGCCTCCTGTAAGCTACCAGGGGTTCAGTCACCTGCCTTGCTATTTCTGCTATCTCTGGACAGGTGTCTTGAGAAACCTTGGGTGCTGCTTCAAATGGCAAGAGGTGCATATCTCAAAGGCACTGAGTTAATATATCACTACACTGAGTAGATCTCCAATAACAACGCAGACATTTAGCTCATGTAATACTTAATCACATGCTGACAACTACACTATAAGTGTATGAGCCTCATCCATTGCCTCCCATTGCACAATTTAGCTGCAGAAACATAAGTAATTAATCTAGTATTAGTTCTGGTGCCCTTGCCTGCTGACCTTCAGCTGCTGCCTCAGAAGGGCAGGGTAGTTCCTATGTTTTGTTTAACAGTCAAGTGCTGCTGCTTCACACATAGCAGAGTGGCTTCAATGGCACTGGATACAGATATTTTGGGAAATTTATTTATTACTTACAATAAAGTGAGATAAATCTATCCATTAGTCTTCATCAAACCAAGTAAATTCTAATATTGATTATATATTAAGGTTTCTAGTTCTTCCTACAAGTGTTCCTCATCCTTTTCTATTAGTAAATAAAGAGCTAATGTTGGCAGCAAATTTACTGGCTAACCCTTCTCTTCCTCATCTACATAATCAAAATGTGTATGCCTCTTGGCTTGTAGAACTTTTTCCAGAATTCTGTAGGGTTTATTGCAGTATTTCCTTATCTGGTATAGTTTTTGTTATCTCCTCATTGGGTTCATCTGTATTTCTGAATGGTGTAGCACGAAAAGGGAATGACAAGTGTTATTGACTGGTATTTGATGCTGTTGGATCCATTAAAGTTCTAACATCATATGTAATAACTGCAGATTTACTAGCAGTGAAATCTACAACAGTTCCCAGGGCTAAATACATACTGCATGTCTACAAGGTGCAAAGGGATGACAGTACAAATGGCTAATGCAAAACAGATTTCCATGGAGCCTCACAGGTTTTATTGCCATTACTGCCAGCATCAGATCACCTTTACTTGCTGATGTTGATGTGGAGCTCTAAATTAGCTGTCTGTGTAGTGCTCCAAAATTTCCTTGAAACTCATAAAGCATTCATATTTGCCAGTGCTATTCAGACTTGCTTCTTGCTCTGATTGTGCTCCAGCCCCTGATTCAGAGAATCCATCACCAGCAAATAGGTACACCAGATTTTGGGAGGCCTATAAATTTTGAAAGACTGAAGTAGTTCTTCCTACATAATGCTAATATTAATAAAGTAACTGAAATAAAAGAATACAGACTGGATATTTGTTTGCCAGTAACTACTTCTGTCCTGACTTGAGTATGAAAAATGCCTCAGAGAACAAAGCGCAAATAGAACCTTCTTTTTTCTTAAACCACTCCACTGCAAACACAAAAGTACAAAATAACTCTAATTCTTCTCTCATTTATACTTAATCAGTATCCATTAATCTCACTGGTATTAATCTTGGCTTTTTGAATACCAGGATAAAATATGAAATGTGAGGGTGTAAAGAAGTTACAGCAAGTGATGTAGCATTTGTGAAGATGCTAAGATGATAAGGCCACACTTGAAAAAATGTTGTCTGTGGCCATTTCTCTATATGCAGCAGCCAATTATGAGTCATACTTGGGTCATGAAAATGTTCTCCAAATCTCTTCAAACTCAGTGACACTTCCCATCTGCCATGATAAGTGTAAGTGACAGCAGTTAAGATACCAGTTTCATACTTCCAAACTAGAGTTGTATGGAGAAAGAAACAAACACAAGAAAAATGGTAACATTTACTTTGCAACTACTCCATACTTTCAACTTTAGGAACAGTCAAAATACAGGGAATGTCTAGACTAATTCTATGTCTACCATCAAAGGAACATAGTGTTGTTATAAACAACTCCATCCTCCTTTACTTCAGAGCCAGAAACTAGTATTGGTTCTTTTTATTACATAAAATAGACGTAACTTAAGGATAGTTTCATGGTTGTAGATTTGGTTTTGACAAAACCATTTGCCAACCATTTGTATTCTGGTTTCATATCTGATTAAATCATACAGCAGCCTGTCTTCTGCATCATCCGTTCTATACTGTTCAAAACCATCTCAGAGAATATTGCATGATTTTAAAATACATGTAACTTAATTTCTCTTTGGTTTTGAAAATTTTTCTGTTTGTCCATAATTTATTTCTTAATAGATTCTTCAAGTTATGTTATAATTTTTGCACAGTTCTTGTTTTCCTTCTGTTCACATAAGTGATTTTTTTCTGATTTGGATATAGAAATTTTTGTTTCAGCAATGAAGAGGCACAGTTGTTTGAATATCTTAAAAAACTAACAAGCAAACAAAAACTACAATAACTTTTGGTTATCCTCAGTTTTCATTTTACTGAAAGTGAATCCTCTTCATTTCTCTGTCACAGAACAAACAGACAGTTAATTTGGCTTAAGCTTGTCTCTCCATTTCTGGCTGGTACCCTATGAAAGGATATTAACGCACCAAGTCTACACTCATTACATGAATTTTTTACTTTTTTTACTAAAACCTTGCCTCTATTAATCTAATTTGTTCACAAGCCTACCTTGCTCCCCAAACTTGAGTAATTCTATATTTCATACATCAGATCTCCTGACTTTGTAAGTTCTATAATTTGTCAGCACTGGATCATAGAATCCTACAATAAGAAAATGGCTTGGGTTGGAAGGAATCTTAAAGATCATCCAGTGCCAACCCCTGGCTGTGGCGCCCCATCTTTTCTCTATGCTCCCTTCTGGTACTGGAAGGCCACAACTGGGTCACCTTGAAGCTTGTCTTTTCCAGAAAGGTGGAGACTCTCTACCACTGGACGAGCTGACAGGATAAGGGCGAATGGGTTTAAATTGAAAGAAAATAGGTTTAGATAAGACTACTAGGAAAATATTTTTTGCATTGAGGATAGTGAGACATTGGAACAGATTGCCCAAGGAAGCTGGAGATGGCACATCCCCAGAGGTTTTCAAGGTAAGGTTGGGAGGGGGCTTTGAGAAACTTGGTCTGGTGGAAGGTGTCCCTGCCCATGGCAGGGGTGTTGGAATGAGATGAACTTCAAAGTCTTCTTTCAACCCAAACCATTCTATGATTCTTGTAAGCTCCCCTCATATACTTTGCTGAAGGTCGCAATTAGGTCATCCCAAAGCCTTCTCATCTCCAGGCTGATCAATCTCAATTCTCTCATCCTTTCTTTATGGAATAGATGTTTCATCCCTCTAATCATCTTGCAGGCCTGTTCTGGACTTTTTCCAACAGATTGATATCCTTCCTGTGTTGGAGACCCCAGAGCAGGACGCAGCAGTCAAGATGGGCTCACACCAGAGCAGAGTAGAGGGGCAGAATCCCCTCTTGCCCTTCTGGCCACACTGCTTTGGATGCAGCCCAGAATACAACTGGCTTTCTGGGCTGTGAGTGCACATTTCCAGCTCATGTCCAGCCTCTCATCCGCCAGAACTCCCAAATCATTCTCAGCAAGGCATCTCCTGATCTGTTCTGAAATATACATTACTTTGCAAGGAACATGCACATTTTGCAACCCAGAAAATGACACCTTATATGACCACTTGAACTCTTTTAATATTATCTGTAACAAGTTCAGTTTTCATTGCTTCAGCAAGTTTGAAATGTTTTATTTTTAAAGTTCCTCTAGTTTTCCCAAAGATTTACTCAAGATTTCCTACTCAAACCCCTTCTAATATGTGCCTTATATGTTTGAGTTGGAAGGAACCTTCAAAGGTCAGCTAGTCCAACCCCTATGTCTTGGAAAAAGGCATCTTTCACTAGATCAGGTTCTTCAAAGCCCCTTCCTACGTGACTTTGAACATTTTCAATGGGGTTTCCATGACTTCTCCGGGGAACATGTTCTAGTGTCCCACCAACCTTACAGTAAACAAAATTTCTTCCTTACATCCAAACTAAATCTGCATTCTGTCAGTTTAAAACCATTGCCCCTTATCTTGTCACTACAGGCCTCAGCATCTCTGTCTTTTTTGTAAGACTCCTTTATATATTGAAAGACAGCATTAAGGTCTCCCTGAAGCCTTCTTCTCCCAGCTTTCTTGAGCTATGCCAACTTTCTCAGCTTGTCTTTAAAAACACTTACCTCAGCCTCCTAATCACACTACTTTTGATGCAACCCCACTGCTTTTATGAGCTTCAAACACACATTGCTTGCATGTCCACTGCACTAAAAGCAGTCAGTGTTTTTGTAACCAAACTTTTATTAGAAGGTTTTCTAAATTGAGAAATTTTGTGCAAAAATTTCATTTTAATGAACATTTTCCAAAGATATAAAAATAAACATTATTTTTCTACTACATCAATTGTTAATTTGATTGTGCAAGATAAAACTAAAAATAATTACCTGATATAATATTCCATAACTTATCTTTTAGCTGAAGTGCTCACTATTCTCCCATATTACAGACATTTAATAAAAGCAAAAACTTCTATTTACCTGAAAGTGTTAGATCACCAGAGAATGAATCTATAGTGAGTACACATCTCTTTGACAAAGTACCAATCATCCACGTGTAAGTCTGAAGATGTTAATACCAAAGGGTCCTTTTCTGTCTTCGCCTCACATTTCACTTGGTTTTTGTCTCATTTTTCTTTCTGGAACACATTGATAACGTATTTCGTTTCCAGCATGCCAGTTAGCAAGGATTTCACTTGCACACCCTATGACAGATGTCCTTAATGATGCATGAACTTTCCAGACTCATTTCATTAAAGTTTTAATAGTAGATCCTCATAAACCTTGAAGTATCCTCATTTGACCATCACACACTTACACACCTACCAGAATGCATATTCAGACACTAACATTTCCCAGTGCTCATCTCTTCCCATATGTCTGTGCATTTCTTCCCCTTAGATTAGCTTTGAGCAAGCAGGACAACATACGTTGTCTCTGGAAAGCACCAGGAAATAAAACTCTGAAATAACATATTTGCTCACCTGTCCTAAGAAAATTTAAAGCTGATTACTTAAACTCCGTTAATAACCTAACACCAACCTTTTTCCTTATCCATAGTTCTTGAAATTCAAACCTGACATGTATGCCTACTACAAAGTGTGATTTCCAAAGTGTCACATAGGACCTTATCTGTTATGCCTGGTAGTTACAGCTCAAGTAGGAGATTCTGAGGTTCTTCAAAGTAACTGCCCTAATGTGCACACCAGCAAGGAAAGTTATCAAAATACTGTGAATCAGAGGAAAGAGATAACAGAGGACGAGGCCTCAATAAATACCTTAAAAAAGCTTGTTGGACTAACTCTGAACAGGTTAGGCCTAGGCAACTCAAGAGGGATGAAATTGAGTAGAGTGGAGTTACAGAAGGAATGCAGCAGCAAACAAGGGGATGGAGGCACAATATTTCAAGAGAGAAAAAATTATCTGATATTCTAAAATTTGGACAGAAGAATAAGAATCAATATGTATCAAAACACACAATGCCAGAACCTATTGCTCTTACTAAAACTTGTGAGACACCAGTTCAGAGCAAATACATTAAAGAATTTTTTCTTCCCAGTGATATGAATAGTGAATATCCATATTCACTATGGATAGTGAATTTTCATGATTTATTGCACAGGAAGCTGTGGAGATATAAGCAGGTTTATGAATTACAAATCCAAAGGAATTAGGCAGTCATACTTATTAGAGTCTCACATCCAACAGCTGAAGATGTGGGGGCATTTAAAAGGAGATGGATGAAGAAAAGTGGCCAAATTTACAGTTTCCTCCGAATTAGTATCTCTTTCCAGTACTTTCTAATCCATAGAATAATTCCAGAGTTCACATATCTAAGGGCACAATACTGTAGTTGCATCTCAGTATAGCAAAAACCTTTAACAAACTCAGATAAGTGGAACTGAAAGAAATTAAGGGAAAAGACAGAAAGTGACATAAATCTGAAAGATAATTGGAAGGTTTTAAAGTGAAACTTGATCTATAAGCAATATTAGATAAAAGGAGATGAGTCAGATGATAGCCTGAAAAATATTACAGCAACTTGGTTGCTTGAGAGTTGGCATATAGTCCTGTCCTAGATTCACTACACTACCTCAGGTGCTTCTACTCGCCTGGCAGATACATCTCAGTGAATATCTCTGCCATTCTAGAATGATAAATGAAGAGCATAAGGAATAATGTCCTACAGGTATTTAAAATTGAACAAGAATCGTGTTTAGATACATCAATCAGTTCTCTTTCATCTTTAATAGATCACTAACAATAAATCTATGGTGCAAAAATTTGAAATATTGACATTCTCTGTAAAGATAAAATATGTGAGCAATGTATTTTTAAATAGAGAGAATGCAAAAAAAAATCTGAAAGCTTTAGTGACCCTAACAAGGAGTAACTGTGGTGGTGCTTGAAAAGCCACTCACTCCAAAATGGTACTTGACTATAAATTCCTGCAAAGAGCTTTTTAGTAATACTTTGAAGTCTTCTGGTAATGTGTTTTACTCTGCACATGGTAATAAGGAATGCTTTCCAGAATGCTGAGGAATGTTTTGCAGCTGCTATATGCATTTTGCTATATTTGGTACATATTTTGTCTCTTTGGGGCAATAAATTGTCTAGTATAAACTCTCCCAGCATGGAGGTAAAGAAAATACAAACCCAGGAAATGCAGCAGGAACTGTAGGGAATCAGTGGTAGAAATTCCAACCAAGATTCCTAATTTCCTGGTTCTGAACAAACTTGTAGTTCATTCAGAAAATTTGGAGGTTAAATGAAAATATTGAAGTCAAGTTTAGCAGAAGAGAATCACCAAACGTCAATGGAAAGGTAATCCGGAGTGGAAGACTTAACTATCTGTCTGTAGAACTACATGTTCAAAAAGTACTATGACAGCATTTAAAGTCTCAAATGAATTTGAGAATGCTTTGTGGATGAATTTTTTATTACAAAAAGTATTGTAATTAGCTCACAGGTTTGGAGGGTTTTTAAATTAATTCTGCATAATAATTTAAAATTTTAAGGCAAACAAGCAAAAGGAATCGACCTTCACTGTTCTGAAAAAGGGAAAGCAAAACCATATCTTGTACTTCAATAAAGAGGAATTAAAAAAGTCTGAGAACTTGTTTATGCAGAAAGTGATGTGAAGGAAAAAGTGTAGAATAAGTATTGTTTCTTAAAAATCAATAACATCAAAAGCTTTCAGGTAAACTATTCACATACAAAGGAAAGGTAGGCTTAGGAGGTCAGAAAACAATGCAACTGAATGAAAAAATTGTTTGAGAATCTGAAAACAAAAAGGCTATCATAGAAAAGGTGAAAACAGTAAAATAAAATGCTCTATGAAGGAATAATAAAAGCAAATTTAGTTATAGTTAGTTAGTAGTTGCAAATTCAGAAAACCTTAGGAGTTAAAACTAGCAGAGCATTAACAGCAATAGGCTGTTCCCCAAGCACAGCACAATTTCAAGAGAGATTTAGAGAAATAGTGAGGTGAGATACTGAGTGAAACAGAAGACATTTAAATGTTCAAAGCCTTTTTAACTTCAGCTCGAACAAAAATAATATCATGAGCCAATGCTCCAACACTTACAAGTAAAAGCTAAGGCATAAGAGAATGGTAGCAAAACAAGTCTAGTCCTGGAAATGTGCCAGTGAAATTTTATTTTTGCCTCAACGGGAAGAAATCCACTTTACATA
This sequence comes from Sinosuthora webbiana, assembly GCA_013397395.1. Lineage (NCBI taxonomy): Eukaryota > Metazoa > Chordata > Aves > Passeriformes > Sylviidae > Sinosuthora > Sinosuthora webbiana. The sequence continues at coordinate 254,115 of VXBN01000225.1, read as the reverse complement.
GTAATATAATTTCCCAGACAGCCAAAAGACGTACTGCTCATTTATGTTCCTCCTTCCTTCCCAAGGAACTATGAAACTAAAACTTCTGGGAGTTGGGTGACATTAAATTATCTTACATGTCCCTCTCTTTCACTGAGAATAGAGACAGCTGATGAGAATTATTTCATCATCACCTTCTTGGAGCCTCAATTGTTATCAGAACACTTTTTGGAAAAAAGTTGAGGCCTTTGAAAACTGAGACTGAAATTAGAGATCCCAGGTACATGACTAAGAATTCAGTGGATTGAACTTATTGCTGTGATCATCAGACTATGAAATGCTGCAAGTAAAAATCTTCCCCCTGAAGGAAGCAAAGAGATTCATGAACAAGAAAAACCTTCTAATCTTTTGATTATGATGGTACAGAGCCTGTTTTGGTGACCAAGTGTCTGGGGAACTTTCCTGTAGGGAGTCCTGTGCTGGGTTGAGTATTTTGGTACACTTCCTGACTGCAAATGCCCAGTAGAAAATTTGTATTTTAGAATTATCAATATTAGAAGAATTATATGAAATCTGTGCCTGAAGACACAGTTCAAGGAAGAAAGTAAGCAGTAGTAGATGAAGATTAAGTCATGGATTAATTGAAAGTCCAAGGGACCTGACAGACTGCACCTTGTGAGATCCTTTGATCTTCGTAAGAACACTCTCCATTATCTCTTAAAAAAATGTGAAATTGGAAGACACTTCTTACAAATAAAACAAATTAAATAGTCATACTCAACTTCAAAAGAGGCCAGAAGGTCAATCTAAGCAACTACAAGCTAGCCAGTCTTACTTTCATCCCTGGAAAAATCGTGATGTGGGTATGCTTCAAGTCAAGGAAGTGGGAGTGACCAGGAGCAGACAAGCATGGATTTATTAAAGGTATATTGTGCCTGACCAACTTGATTGCATTTTATGATAAAATGATTGAATATGTAGATGGGTAGAGAGGAAGGTGTGCCCAATATCTTGACTTCAGCAACATCTTAGTCTTTTTCCCCCATTATATTACTATGAACAAATTGGGATATTATAGTGCATGAGTGAGCAATTAGATGAACAGAAATGTATTTTGATGGTTGGACCTAGATGGTAATGGATTGTACTTTATCCAGATGCTCCTAACAAGAGTCGTACCAAAGGTATCCATCCCAGCTCCTCTTATTTTTAAAGTCTTCATCAGCAAACTAGAGGCAATAATGGAGAGCAGATTCATCAAATTCACAGCTGACCTCAAACTGAGGTGATCAGTCAATATACTTGAGAGAAGGACTGCCACTCAGAAAATCCAGACAGGATGGGAAAATGGAGCTGCCTTGTAAAAAAGGCCTGGGATGGTGGTAGGAAAATCTCACATGGTATGTCCTGGCAGTTCCCAAGATATATGAACATAGGCAGAGCCTATAGATCAAGAGAAGGGGTTTTCTTCCTCATTAGATTACACTTATTATAAATGCTGGAGAAATANGAAGGAAGGAAGGAAGGAAGATTACGGTCATCAAGTGTCTACCTACAAAGCCTACACCTACTGGGACACCAGAGCTGCAAAAGATATTCCAAGGCGATCATGTCAGAGCACCAACATTGCTGCCTCCACACTTTCATTATCTGGGTAAGCCTCAATGATGAGATCCCCAGCTGAAGCGCTAAGTTGCCTTCATGGTTATGGTTAGAGTTCAGAGAGCCAGAGAGCCTAAAACTCCAGGGTCAATGAGGCTGAAAAAGTCAAAGGGAATCACAACAGGGACAACATTGCTCCATGGGAGCAATGCATCACATGGCCACCATGGGGATTGTGATGACAGTCTCAATGTCAAGCTGTCATTACAGTTAAGGTTAGGGAGCAGAGAACAACAGAGTCTACATCTCCAGAGACACTGGGGTTGGAAAAGGCATGAAAAGGGGATCACAGCACAGCCTCAAAATAGCTCTCTGTCACATTTATATTTGGGCCACCAGTAGTGATGGGGACCTCAGCCTCAATGCCAAGCTTCCTTTAGGGTTGGAGTTAGGGTTCAGAGAGCCAAAGAGCCAGAAAGCCTAAAGCTCCAGGGACAGTCAGGCTGGAAAGGGCAGCCCAAGGAGATCACAGCAGGGCACAAACATTGCTGCCTCCAGACCTTTCTTAAACTGGATCACTCATGGTCCAGCAATGAGGGCAAGGCATATGAGAAGTGACTGAGGTCCCTTGGTTTGTCCAGCCTGAAGAAGAAACTGAGGAGACCTCATTGCGGTCATTGCTCACAAGGGGAAGCAGAGGGGCAGGCACTGATCTCTCTGGTGACAAATGACAGGATCCAAGGAAGCATCATGAGGCTGTGTCAGGAGAGATGTTAGGAAAAGGTTTGTCACTAGAAGGATGGTTGGGCATTGGAACAGGCTCCCCAGGGAGGTGGTTATGACACCTAGGCTGACAGAGCTCAGGAAGTGCTTGGACAATGCTTTCAGGTACATGGTGTGATTTTTAGGGCTATCCTATGCAGGGCCAGGATCCAAAGATTCAATTATCACTGAGGGTCCCTTCCACCTCAGGATTTTCTATGATGCGGTATTATATGATAACTGACAAATATAATTGTGGGCATCTCTCACTGTATACATGAGAAATAAATTTACTTCAAAATAAGTTTAAATATTTTCACCTTAGTTCTCAAGGTGAGAAGAGTGTTTTGAAATAGAATTTAATTTAAGAATACTGTTTGCTGCTGTAAGTAATAAACCATGTGATTCATAAACTGCTACTACAATGGTGTAGAAATATATTTTGCTATGGAGCCATAACAATGAAAGGGTCTTTAAAAGGTCCTGTAGTCTCTTCTCACACTAAGAGGCACATGAATAAAAAATATTTTATTCCTGACAGATATTTGTCAAAACTGTTCTTTAAATTTCTCTCTTTGACAGTATCCTTAAACCATTTACTCTGATGTTGCATTAGACTGTTTTTCTTTAGGTGAACTTTGGTCTTATTTGCTTCAATTTAAGAGCACCGCTTCTTTTCCTATCTCAAATCCTATGAGGTGGGTTTGACCTACAAGTGTAAAAAATCATTTGGAAAACCCTCACACTTCTAGGAAGCAACAGAAAGCAGAGATTGGAAAAAAGGAACCAAACCACTTCTATATTCATAACACTCAAAAAAATAAAGTTTAGACCTCATATAGAATGTAATTTACAATCTTGGTTACCTACATTAATGAACTTAAATTGAAACAGGTTCAGAGAAATGTCAAAATAATTACAGTAATGAAAAGCCAAGCTTATGAAAAGAGGTTAAAGGACTTGACTTATTTATATAAGGAGTCATTTAATTTTGTTCAGCTAAATATTTGGGGCTTTGGAAGATGTGAAAAAGAACTAATTAAATTGGAAGATAAAGCTGGTGAAAAGCAAACATCTACAAATGGATTATGAGTATAATTCCAGAGAGAATAAGAAAAAAACATATACAGTCATGAAGTAAATTTTCAGATAAGCCTACATACAGGGCTGTGGGAACAATTGATTTAATTGCTCTAAGATAGTATTTGATAAAATATTATCAGGGCTGCATCAAAAGAGAAGTAGGTTTCTGATCAATATTAGGAAGAAATTCTTCATTGTGAGGATGGTGAGGCACTGGAACAGGTTGGTGAGCCACTGGAACATCTCTGCAACAGAGATGTTGCAGATGCCCCATCTGGGGAAGTGTTTAAGTCCAGGCTGGATAGGGTTTTGGACAACCTTGTCTAATGGAAATTGTCCCTGCTCATTGTTAGAGGGTTGGGCTAGATGACCTTTAAGGTCCTTTTTAACCCATAATGTCCTCTGATTTTTTGCAGATGAATTCTGGGGTG
>VXBN01000225.1:215673-250196 GCA_013397395.1 Sinosuthora webbiana | reverse complement strand
AAGAGTTTCAGTTTACCTCTAGACATTTTAGGAAGTTTAACTAGAACTTTCCATACCTTTCTCATAGCAATTGGCTCGATGCCAGGAGAGAAGCACCTGTTGGACCTTGTCACTGTTCTTCAAAACCTGCACCTCTTTCTATTGGCAGTGTGACATTAGAACCCTCCTCGATCGTTATGTAGATAAGAGAGAGAACAAAGGTGCTCTGCGCATTTTTGGGGTGTTGTAGCAGGTGTATGGGACCAATCCCTATACCGCGCTCAGCTTTGCTCTTTGTTTTTGTATTATTTTCTTTCTTTATTAAAATCCTTTTGCTTTTTCAAGACATACTCAATCATGCTGTCTCGCTATTGATTTAAGCCATTTTCTGTGAGGTGCCAGACACCCTCAGAGGTATCAGGAACCCCAGTACTGGGATACATTTTGCCTTAGTGACCATGTGTAATAAATATTTCAGTGTTACTGACGCTGCACTGATTCTCCAAAATTTCTTCATTTCTTTGCAATACCTCTTGCTTACAACTAAATAGCCCCAAACATGAAGTCATGTCAAGAAAAATCTCTCCTTGCCCCAAGAAGAACTACAAGGCTGCTTGAAGTTGTTGAGACCTTATCCAGCAGTCAGCTGATGCATTTGGGGGTTTTTGGCATGCTGTGTGGCTGGCAGCCATTTAGGGACTGGACAGAGGCTGACTAAAGCTCCAGGGCAGGGTGTGGGGCAGTGCACTGCCCCACCTCCACAGAGCTTGCCCTGCCCCCACACATCACTCCCCACCCTCTTGTTTTGAGCCAGTCGGTCATTCCTCTGATCTCCTACATATGTGTACATGACATCCTCCAATACCGAAATTTCCTGATATAAGGAAATAAAATGGATAGTTAATATATAATGACTTCACTCAAAATATATGAATTCTAGTGGTTAATCAGAGGAAAAATGACATGAATATGTTTCAAGGGCTTCAAGGGCTAAATACAAATGAAAGGAACTAAACTTCTAGTGATACATTTTCAATAACTGCAGTATTACTTAGCTAGTCCACTTTTTTAATAGATTTTTTTTTAACAACACAATTTTTAATGATAGGTAATCCTGTAAGACATATTAACAAACAAAACAAAAAAAAAATCATACTTTTGTAAGAGATTGAAAAATTAGTATTTGAAATATCTGTTTTGAGGATATACTTGCCTGGTGAGATTCAGTATACGGAGAGGTGATAGATTTGTTTGTTTAATTTTAAAAACCCTAGTTGAGAACAAAACTGAATTATTGTTTCAAGCATCATAGAAAATTTACTATGCAAGTACTTAGAAATTAGCATTTTGGATTTTATAATCACAGTTTTGCACTGATCAAATTTATAACATTATTTATGAACACTTAGTTAATTTTAGAGGTAGAAATTTTAATGGCTAAGCCGAAAACATAAAGGTTTTAGGTCTACTATTTAACTAGAAAACAGCTTACAACATTATATCACATAAAAGCCCATGTTATCTCAAAATACGCCATCAGAAATTGGTATTTTATCACTGTAATCTGTTTTCACTAAGAACTGCAAATAACATCATGTCGACCTGAATCTTCACTGATGACCTGATAAAATGAGTAGTACATTCCAGTTCTCTCAATTGCCTTTAGTTAGCTGTGAATGTGACTGAAATTGCCCAGGATTTTTAATTTTTTTCCTGATCAGAATTTGTTTCTCATGCCCTGTGAACTAACACACTGAATTTTTTACAGTGTAATTGGAAGAAATACTTTTGAGATCTGGTTTTAATGCTGCTTCCTTTGTATTGGATAAAAAACAGCATTAAATGCTCATGTTACCAGAATTACTCTGAGAGAGTCTTTTAAAACTTCACTGCTACACATCTGAAGTAATTCTGTAGCTTTCAATATCATCTTTTGTCTTCTATGCTGCTATAAGAAATCTAGATACAGATCCATGTCCTCATCATTCCCATGACATTACTTATTCACTCCCATTCAGAAAGAAATGTTCAATTATATCACCACATATATTAACGTGGGTCTCTACTGTCTCTTTTTAGACAGTAGTAGTGCATTTAATTCTTTTTTATTCACTATGAGGATGCCAAAACACACAGGTACTTCTACGGGACCTTTTGTCCTGTAATTCATTGCAAGGAGTTAAATAGGTTCAAAGCTTGAAGAAATAGATTCATAGTTATTGTAGAACTATCCAAGGAGCCTTACAGTCCCTACCCACTTCCTACCCACAAATCAGATAGTAAGTGTAATGAATAAAATATTTAAATGACACCAGCCTCCACATCCTCTTTTCATCCAGGAATGAACAGCATTTGAACTTGGGGGAGGAGGATGCATATGAAAGATGGGAATCAGACATATTTTACTTTTTCATTGCTCTTTAAAAAAAGTTACTTTCATAGCAAAATACTTTTCTTCACCAGACAATATCTGTGATCTTGAGATATGTCCATTAGTATTACATTTTCCAAAGCATTAACTCATAGAAGTCACCAAGGAGTCTTTTTACTGGCACAAGGAGTCAGGGAAGAGGAGTGTGAGAGAAGAGTGAAACAGAGTGGGAGGAAAAACAACAACATTTACTTTAGCAAGTCATAGAAGCCAAAAGGTATGTGACTACAAATAACAGATTTTTCTTATTCAGAAATCATAAAATCATACAATGGCTGGAAGGTACCTTAAATATCATTTGTTTCCAACCCTCCTGCCACTGGCAAAGATACCAAATGTTGGTACTAAAATAATTATATTTTTCTGCAGCAAAATAAACCTGACTCCTAATGAAGGACCATTTGGTTCTGTACCAGTCAGAGAAAATTCATTTCTATTACAGGTTAATTTTTGTAACGATTGAATTTAGATTTAAATTTAAATTGAATTTATTGAACAATAAAACCAAATAGAAATAAATTAATCTCTTACCTGTAAAGAGATAACACATTTCATATATTAACATATTAATATAATATCCTTTAATATGAAGGGAAGATGTAATAGTTGATGACCTCTTGGACACAGATGACTGAATCTTAAAAAGATAAAAAGATAAATATCACAGCTTTCAAGGTGCCAATAAGAATTATATTTCAAGGTAAGCTTAACTAGACAATATATCTATAATAGTTACTAGAAGAATAAGCACCTAATAAAAGAGACCACTTACACAAAAGTGATAGACCACTCTCAGCAGGGTAGATTCAGAGGACAGGTTATTAGGCGTTATGAAAAATTAATTCCTAATCATTAATCTTTCCAGCAAGGCACATTGTGTATTTTATATTTACGGGAAGCAAGAAAAGCACATCTACCTTTGAATAGAACTATTTTTAGGGTACCACAGGAACAGAAAACTAGCCAAAAAGTATCTCATTTTAACAAAAATTAAAGTCATCAAAAATAAAACAGATGTCAAAAGCAGGAACTGGGCTTACAGAATCATAAAAGTTCTTCCCCCATGAAAACTTGTAGGTCTTCCAGGATATATTAAGGTGCCAGATGTTAAAATTTATCCAAGAATCTCTGGAGCCAAAAAAAGCAATTATACTTCATCCTACATCTCTCTTGTTTCAGAATCTCATTACCAGAGTTTACAGAAATGTTTGTGCTGTAAATATTATAGGTGCTACTTCAAGAAAAAGTTTTGACTGCAGAAAAGGTTTTGGTTTTTTTTTTGGTTTTTTTTTGTTTTGTTTTGTTTTTCTTCAGTGATGAGAAAGCTTTGATATATACAAACAGTATAAAAGTAGAAAAGAAAATTAACATTTTACTTACGTGTCTGACTTGTTTGTTGATATTAGCCTTACTGTTTCATACAGTTTTAATGTTCTTCCATTAAAAATCTCCCCAGAGCCTCTGCCTCACAGACTTATGTCTGTGGCTAGTTTCTTTGAATAAAGTCATCTTTTAGCAAAATTGGGAAGATAAATTCAGGTACCACTGAACAAATTAAGTTCTTGAGCATTCATATTGAGCTCAATTTCTGCTGGACCTCATAAATCTCTCAAAGATACGTTATTGTCTGTGGCCCAGGGAACTAAATATGGGGCCCCTCCAGAAACAATGTGACTTCCAATTTACAAAATTACTTATTAGAATCACACCTCTGGAAAGGCTTTAGCTTAAGAGTAGCAAAAAGATAGTCAATGAATTCTGGTTCTCTTTATGGAAAATTGGCATGTTAGAAAGACATTTTATGTCTTAAAAATTTTTCAGAGCAGATATGGGGTAATAGTTGTGTACACAGTCAAGTTTATGTCTTAAACGTGTCTCAGAAAACTGAAATTCAGAAAACTGACCATACCACATATATATGAGCAATTGTTTTCAGTAACAACAGTGGAAACATCGTAGCAATGATTAGTGGATTTCAAGAGGAGAAAAAGGATTTTTTAACTGCCTTCAACATAGTGAGTTTGACTTTGAACCATAAAGACTGGATTTTTTACCACTCTTGTTCTACTAAGCACCTGCCTGGAAGGTTCCTGGGTATAGTTAAATTACCACTTTATTTTATTTCTGTGTCCCATGATATACGTTTTTCCATAGATAGGCAGACACAAATTGATTTTTGAATAATTCCTATAGATATTAAGGATACTTTTAATCTAATATACAGTAAACACATGCACAATTTCTGACATGCACAATTGCTGTGAATTTAGCTTTACCATGGAAGCTTTCCTTGGTTCATTCCAGGACAGATTCTACTAAAATTCAATTCCACAGACTATTGTTAAGTATTTGGTTTACAGCATACACTATCAGGTTAAAAGATGCACTCGGAAGTCACTAGTACTCTTCCACCCACACAATTTCATATAAACTTGTTTAAGAAAACGCTTTTATATATTTAGATTTAACCTAAAACTGTAATTCACATCTAATTACATACTCAAAGTATTTAAATAAGCTAGAGGCCCAGTGAGTAGGTTGAAGTCTCGAGATTTTCTAAGAAAATTAGTTTGGCTCTGACCCAGGGGACAACACCACGCAGTCCCCTTTTGTCCTTTACTGACATATCGCAATTTCATGACTTTAGCTTCATATTCAAAGTTCTTATCGCAAAACCCACTGAGTGCTAATCAAGTATAGCCTTCCAGTGGTGGTCTGAAAGTGTTAACATTGCTTCTCTCTGAGTAGCAATGCATGAACATTAGTTGTACTGTATCCTCCCTTGGATAAAGACCAATAAACTTCTGTGGTAAGAAAAATGGTAGGGTTAGGTGGAAAAGACTAAGGAAAGGCCATCTTATATATACTTTACTAGAAAGCAATACTACCTGGAAGTCATAAAGAGTTATTCAGGTTTGATTGTCCTGCTTCTTTTTACTGGGATAGTTAGGGGTAGCATGGCATGGTCAGAAGTCAGATGAGAGGAGAGGACCAAGGAAACTTATGAACAATCAGTACAGCTGAGCTGGTTCAGTTTCTTGTTGTACATAAAAGGCTGTTAGGCTAACTCAAACATCTTACAGAACTACATCTGATCTCTTTGAGAGACTCACAGCTGCTCTCAGATGTGCTTTTTTTCTTTCCTCTTGTTTGGCTTTAGACTCTTTACTCCCAGGCAGGAGGATTCCAATATCTTACCTGTCAATGAACAGAAAAATTGTTTAATAAGTGTGTACCCATATGAATGTGCGTGTCTTTGTCCCCCTGTGGAAAACTGACGTTTTTTCCCTCCAAGTACACAGTCCATGTGTCCTTTACTCAAATTCCTCCTATTGGTTAAACACATTTAGGCCCACTAGCAAACCTAATTTGAATTTTATTTGAAAATTTTTGCAGACATAATACAAGGCCTGTGTAGGAAAACAATTTATAGTGTTCTGAAAATCCTGATTTTTGTAAAGTTATTTGATGAAGGAAAGTTGTTTAGCTCAAATATGGGCTTGCACTACATCACTTCAATTATTATTTTTCATATTGACTATTTCCCCATTCCACTAGATATCATTCTCATTTTTCCTTCCAATTTTTTTCCATTTTATTTAAAGAAACAAACACTTAGCTAAACTTAATCAAAATAAAATTTTAAATACCACAAGTATTGTCATGAGTGTATTTCTACTTTTCTGGAATTATTTTTATCAGTAAATATTTAATAAAAAAATTATTGAAGCTCAATAATATGTTTAGAATTCCAGTTCTGCTTTCCAGTATAAGTAGAACTCAAAATTTAACATCTTACAGGAACTGCTGCATGAATTTCTATTAACATTTACAGTATTGTTTTATATTAGCTAAAATTCACAGCATCATTTCCTAGTACCTAAATATTTTGCCAACATTATGATAAAATAATAATACACTTTTGTAAAGGAATCAGTGAAATTTTTTGGGAGATTACTTTTTTTTCCTAAGAGATTTAGAGTTAACTGCTACAGTGAAATCACTAGGATAAATACATTCCTTGAATGGCAACTTTTCTAAAAAGATCTATTATACCAGAGCTGGCAGTTGGTAAACCTGGGAGTGAGAAAGAAGCAAAAGAATTCTAATATCAGAAATCCTAAATCAGCTAGGGAGATCAACCAATAAAGGTGAAAGATATTTTGGACAGGTGAGAGACTTTATATAGAACTACAACTCTAGAAAACTAAATTCAAAACTCTTAAAGAAACCATCTAACTTCTGCATCACTACTTGTTCTGAGAAAAGAGAAACAATGCCATACTTTGGTCTCTCATTTTTTTTCCTTAAACTGGAAGAATTAGTGTGTCATTCAAAGTATTTTTTCAACATATATAGCAACATCACCTTTGCCTTTCTTTGGGATCCTAAGCAGTATTGACATGTAAGCAAAAATGCAACTGGAATGTTACTATGGATGTTTTAAATTTTGGCATTTAATTTAATGTATACTATTTTCTCTGACAAAAAACAAATGTCTTTGTTTTCAGAGTAAAATCATGTTTATTAAATTTTGTATCCAAATTTTTCAAAGACGTGAAAGAGCAGGAAAAATCTAGTTCATTGGTAATGTGATTTATAAATTATAAGCTTATTATTTGTTTCACATTTGTTAGCCATCATTGCCTCATATTCTCTACATATGCCCAGTGCTCCTCAAAGATGCTTACAGCATATTGAAGAAAAAGTCACAGTAGGAAATCTGTTGTATGATGAAAATCAGTTGTATGATTAAAAGTTATAGTTGAAATCTGGCTTCATAGTGAACTATAGTGGGGGATGGAGGGGTGGTGTTATGGTAGTAAAGAACAATTAATTTTTTAGTTAACAATATTAGCTGTAGCTGAGAAACATTCTCATTACATTTCTTTTTCAGGTGCATATAGCTTTGTGAAATTAAAGCTCTTTGGGCTAAGCCCATCCTTGTTTCTTGTTCTTTTTAAGTTCTTTCATTTTATTGATAACAATTTACTATTAACAGTACATTGAACCATCAGTAAGTTCCATATGCTCAAAGTGCTTTTTGTTTCCTTTTCTAGTTTTTATTAGATTTCTGCAGTTACACATTTTGGGCAGCACTGAGCATCACATATGAAAATGCAAGAAGTACCATTTAGGTGTCACTGTGTCAACTAACCTATAGGTATTGACCCTATCTCATCCTTGCTACTTTTATGTTCACTTAGTAAGAACAGTTAATCACTAGGAGTCCTATTACCACTTATTACTCACATTTTTAGCAAACAGTTGCTCAAACACAAGCTTCTAAATCCATCTTATTCGTCTGGTCTTGCCTGGCCTCTACCTGCTGCTCCAGATGGGCACAGGTTTCTATAAACCCTGTGTCATATTAGCCATGCAGATGTCTCAACCTGCCTTCACATGGTGTTCTGATTCATGTACTCCACATCTAGTCAGCCAAATAACTTCCAGGCTGAACAAGCCCAACTCTCTCAGCTTCTCAGCCTTTTCTCATGAAGCAAGTGCTCCATGATGACCATCCTCTCAGCTCCCTTTGGTTTTTAGATGTCTTCCCTGTGTTGGGATGGGCAAAACTGGGTGAATTATTCTGCATATTTTCTCTGTTTATTAGAGGAGAATGCTCACTTCCTTCATATACCAGCAATATTTCTAACAAAGTGTGCTGTTAGACATCATTCCTGGGAGGATGCAGTGCTCACTTATGTTCAATTTGCTGTTCATTAGGATACCCAGGCACTTTTCAGTGAGCCCACACCCAAGTTAGTCAGTTCCCAGTCCAGCTACTGTAGAAGGTTAGTTCTAATAATTCACCTAGCTAAACCATAACAATGTGGCTTAGATACAAAGATGTTTTCACAGATGGTGCTAACATCAAGGTAGATTATATTCACTGCCTGTGAGAGACTGAAATGTTAAGAGTTAATGACTCAAACAATTGGCCATTGGGCAAAAGCAGCAGAGTGCTCTGCTGAGGTTTGCACCCCCCAGCTGAAGGGGAGGAAGAGAGGAGGGGGTGTGGTAGTGAAAGCTCTGATCTGCATGAGAACAACCCAGGTGCAGAGGGTGTGAAACAGAGGATGACCATGCCAAACCAACCTTTTTAGCAACAAGGTGGGGTTTGAGCCAGGTAAGGAAAGAAGCTGACAAGAAGCAGATCCTGCTAGGTGGGATATGCTTTTTTATCATGCCCATGTCCTTCTGTACACAACTCCCTTACACAACCGGCTCAGGTGTGAAACTGCCCCCCTGCACCCAGGGGAATTTTTGGGACATTCGCATGTAGCCCTGAAGGTGCTCATTCCTTCTGATGAGGCTTACCTGGTTCATCTATGCTGGCATGAGAGACAGTTCTCATGTCTTAGAAGGTGTCATAAACCATCAAAGTACCCCCAGACTCATTTCTGGGGCCTTCCACCAGAGCACATGATTGACAGTGTTGCAGCAATGTACAACTCTCCCACCTGGTCATTCCCACCTGACCTGATAATTAAAATACCTGATTGGCTATATTACCCATTGGATTTATATTTTGTGGGCTTCCCCCACCCCCAAAGGATCAAAACAACAACTATCGATTTGACAAACTATCAGTTTGACCAGTGATTGCAGGTCTTCTCATGGGCGGGGATATCTTTCTACTGTTATTCTTCCTTTCACTTTCTTTCTTTATACATTTTCTGAAGTGTTATGTTTACATTTTTATATTACTATATTTCTATAAATAACCAAACCAGATACATATCTCCTTTCTGTTGCAACCAAATTGTTCTGAAATAAACCCGCCATGTGTGTATATATATATATATATCAGCCATTTAGGGTCATTTCACTCTAATCCAGTCAAAGCATTCTATCATTAAAAAGAACCTCAGTTATCCTGCCTTCAGGGGTGAGTCATAACACTACTGTCCCCTCATACACAAACACCTTAGAGTTCTGTTTAGGGGCTCTATCTCAAACTGAGAGCCCCAAACTGAGGCACAAACGAGTTATGCCTTTACAGAAGCAATGACAGCCAGTTTGAAAATGAGACATTGTTTCACAGTGGTTATTATCAATATTATTATAATTTCTCCTCTTCAAAATTGATCAGTGCATTTATTTATACGTCTGAGCTTTAAATCAGACTTCAGACCATACGTACTCAAAGTAACCTTAATACAGAATCAGTTCTTCATAATGCAAATTGTCTAACCCTAGAGGTTCAAAACTGAATTTTAAGCAGTGGGCCAAATTAATCTTTAATGTAATTTCACTCATGTCAGTATGCATAACATCAACTATTAATTTGACCTAATTTATTAGGAAGACTGTGGGCAGATTATAAATGCTACTGAGTTTGCACTCTGTATTAAAATGCATTATTTATGATCATGAAGCTGAGTGATTTTTATTTGTGGCCAAAGTAATTTGGTTAAAGTCTACACACTTGTCTTAAAAAAAAAAAGAAAAAAGGAAAAGTATTTAATTTATAATGACTCCATATCAGCAGAGCACTTAAAAATAGAGTTCAGGCTGAAGGCTTAAATATTTTTCCCTGTCAGGCCCAATGATTGTTTGAAGTTTGGATTGTCTAACTTTTTTTTTCCTTTTTATAATTTTACTATCAAGTCTCCATGTAAAAAAAGAGTGTTAATCCATTAGCAAAGAAATAAGGCTAATCAAAATGTAAAATCTATTTACTTATCATCTCATAAAAATGGGTAAATATTAATTATTAATCTGGGGAACACTTGTATTTTTTTTTTTCATAAGAGGATGCTATAAGAACAGGTTTCCAGAAAAAAAAAATTAGAAAGAGAGGAAGAGAAGGTAAGATTTTAGTTGCCTAACTCTGAGTGAACATACAAATAGAAAAAAACCAAATAAATGCTGAAATATTTCAAAGAGTACTACAACAATGATGTTCAATTTCAGCTTTTCTCCAAAGATATTGCCATGGCTCTAGACAAAAATCTGAAGTACTAAACAGATAGGCATAAAATATTTTTTGCCCCATTTCTGTAATCTCTTTTTCCTCTCTTATGCACAAGACTATGGCTTCCAATTCCTTCCCTTTCATTAGCTAAAAAAGATTATTGGTGCACTTGCCCTGTTCTGCCAAAGACTCCTGTGCCTCAATTAAGACTAACATTGAGTTTTGCTAAGATAAGAATCCTATATATGAAAGTCCAAGCTTTTCTCTAAATTCATTATTATTTATCAATTCCTTTTCTTTTTTCTTTTTTTTTTAATGTTAATCTTTCCATCTTTAGAATTCTTAATCGCAGTTACAGTGGATGTTTGTTGGCGATGTTAAGCTTCGCACACTCAAGGACGGAGAAGCTGCCATAGCTTTGAGAAAATATGATACACTCTCTGCTTCTTTTGCAATTCACTGATAAATTATACAGCCAATGAAGGCCTTGATCTGCAGTGTCCTATGTAGTCTTCATAGCACCTTCTAGCTACTGGTGCTGTTGGGACTACGTGGTATTTTTCTAGATTTCCTCATGTTTGCAACAAGTTTGTAACACATTTACCTTCCTATACTCATTTTTCTTTCTGAGAATATCTAGAATTCACAGAGGACATAATAAATTGCCAGTCTTATTTCAGAGACTAAATTTCTTAAAGCAGTTTCCAGTAATTTCAGAACAAGCAGCTCTGCATTCACAGCGGACATTAGTCTCCAGTGCAGCTGAATTTACAGGATTTAATGCAGATGAAAATAACAGCTTGACCTCTCCCATATCATAAAGTTCACTCTGTATGTCAAAATGCTAAGAAGATGCTAAGAAGTTGCAGTTACAGAACTTATAACTCCCCTGATGATAAACACAACTTTGACAATTGAAGAGCTGGAGCAGGTTTTCATTTCTTGCAGAAGAAGCAATGTGTCTTCCAAATAAAAGAAGCAAAAATAGAAAAAGAAAAAAAAAAAAAGAAAAAAAAAGAAAAAAAAAAGAAAAAAAAGAAGAAAAAAAGAAGAGGAAAAAAAAAAAAAAAAAAAAAAAAAAAAAAAAAAGAAAAAAAAAAGAAAAAAAAGTAGAAAAAAAGAAGAGGAAAAAGAAAAAAAAAGAAAAAAAGAAAAAAAAAACCAAACAAAACACACAAACAAAAAACAAACAAAAACAAAACAAAACAAAAAATGCACATATTTTCTTCTAATTTCCAGGGAGATAAAATTAAGTCACCTCCTTCTTGTATCTTTTCAAGTAACAACTTGTACATTCTCAAATTTAAACTGGCTTTCACATTGCGTGTGGAATTAGAGACACTTAAGGGAGAAAGCAATTTTTAGGAAACAGAAGGTCTAATACATGACATTTTTGTGTCTGACTCTGGACAGGAAAAGTTATTCACCATCCCCGAAGTGGTGAGACAGGAAGCAGCAGAAACAGATTAATTTTCTTTGTTCAGTATTTATTATACTTTCAACCACCTTGATATACAAACTGTAAACACTTTGATAAATAGCCTGAAAGGTTGTCTACTTTTTGGGCTGCTTCAGAACAAAATCAAATTTGCTTCAGAACAAACAAAATTTGGGCTGTGTGAACAAAATATAAGTGTTATATTATAACGTAATATAACACTCTTACGTTATATAGTTCTAATATAACGTAACTCCTCCTAGGAGCTGTTCTTTCAGGGTCAACCCAAATACCTGCTTCTTGAAGAGAAATATATTTGACTATTAATTAACCCAGTCTGTCTGTCTGCTGGACCCTCATTTCAATTTCAAGTTAAAACCAGTAAGAGGACAGTATCTACATACAGTGATAATGTTGGACCATGAGCAGAAATGTAAGCTTAGAGCATCTTCACACAGCTATGAACCAGTGACTCAGGCCCTAACTTCAATTGCATTTAAACTGTCAGACTGGGTCTTCTAGTTCAGCTTTCAAAGCCCACTATTCCCTCTGGGACAGCAGTGTGCCAGTGTAATGCTAAAACTCCTTGTAGTTTTAGGGTGGATTTACCTAAGGCTACTCTATTTCATCTTGCTCCTGCCTGGGGCCTTTAGTCTCAGGCAGCTTTTCTTTCAATACTGCTCCTCTTTTTTGCTTCTTGGTGGTAAAAATATGATGTCAGTCCTGATTTGTCACTTCACAATATTTCTAGTAACTACTAGAGCACTGAAAAACCCAAAAGTCTCCATGGAGTTAGAAGACAGAAAATACTTGAAAATTAGCAATAATGACCACATTTGCCTAGGCAAAGACAGGGAAACCTAAAATTTTGCTGAATGATTAGACAGCTTTTCTAACATTGTTTTTTTACTTTACCACCACTACATCTGAATACAGATTGTTCTGCACCTGAACCTCTGAATTCAGTCTAACAATCTGTATGACAGCAATTAGTTCAAATACAGCAGTTGGCAAATGTCAGCTCTTCAGCAACAATAAAGTATTGTTTATTGGTTAGCAGTGCACTGTTAGAAATGTTCACAGGGACATTTCATGTTATGTCTCTCATCTTTCTGTTTTCCTCTAGGGTATCAGCACTAAAAGAAAACAGGCAATATCAGTAGGTTTATTTTTAGTTTGTAAGTTTGTATTATGCTTTAGAAGCAGAAATCAAATTATTGCTACATCACTGATATCGGATAAGTTTTCACTTCTGAACTAGCTTGGAACTACATTTTGACATAAGATTCCATTAAGTCTGAGGCTGATACCCAGACAAATACAAACAAAATACAAAAACACCCAAAAGCCCCCAGCCTTGTAAATTTCCTTTGTTTAAGCAGTTTAGTGTAACTGTTATTATTAATATTGCAAAAAGATAATGAGATACAACTTATTTTGAACAGAGGATTTTACCCTTTATCCTGATTTCAGTAAAAAAATTACATATGTGCAGCTCTGCTGAAACCTGATTTGATTGATTTTTTAAAAAATGCTTCTTTAGCTGCACAGAATATTTTAAGAAGGAAAATTCTGGATAGAACTCTTCAAAAGCAGGTTCTCATAATCCATAGCTCTTCATACTGGAAGAAGATTTATCTCGTAAAGTAATGCCGGGCAAAACTTTGTCCTTAACAAATTAAAGGTCATGTCTCAGTAATTTATTATATGCTGTTGAATATTCAAGTATGATGTGTTTTGTTTGATGATTTTAAATGTGGAGTTCCTTAAGTTGAAAAAAAGAATAATTTATAGCCATATGACTATAATTCAGATGTTGGTATTGCTGTGAAATCTTTTCATTTCTGTAAGATTTCTGTATTTACCCATAGGTCACTTCTGTATTTACCCACAGGTCACTTCCATTGCAATTCTCAGTCCTATTTGTAATATTCCGTCATGTCACTGTACCACTTCATGTTCTTGGAAAGAGTACCTTGATAAGAAATTATAAATTATATGCATACTATTGTGATGCTCATGTTTTCCTCAGCACACACACCAAAATGCTGATTCTTATTTTAAGGTATACCATACCAAAATTCCCAGTGAAAGGCAATATACTGTGTTGTACAGAGAATGTACAATGTACTTGTTCTTCTGATTTACTTTGTTGCTAAGAGGCAGAAGAGAAGGATCCTGTTTTGAAGCTTCCAAACTTTAGTACAGCATACCTTGGTTTGTGTTCCAATTTCATACATTAAAAGCTCCAGTCCCACTCCCATCTATTTTTCCATCTAAAGATATCAAAATTCTGAGCCACAGATTACAGCATCTTTTCTCTTCTGCATACAGGCAACCTTTGCCTACAGCAAATGGTGTTCCCACACTGTTAAACTTAATTCAGTTCAAGGACTGCAGCATACTTTGGAGTTACAAACTTTGGTCACCATAGCAGGCAATATGCCATCACACTTTTAGAATTCAGGTCTCAAGCATGTGTCACTTCCCATTGCTTCTTTAATTGATGTGCTACCGTAAATTAAGATGTCTGCATGATATCTCAAGGGTAACCTTTCTGTAGTGTCATAGCAGTACTGTGTTTTCCTATGCAAAGTATATAACTCGTGCTTGACAGATTGTCTTGCTGACTAACTACTGAAACTGTAAACTTTGTGACCACTCACAAACCCTGTAGTTATAAATTTAGACTATCTTTGCTAATGTGTCTGGAAAAAAAGTAGCATGTTCTGGTTAAAGCAGCTTATTTTAATGAAAAGATATGGTCTTACACATAAATTACTGAAAAGCTTTCCCTACAGAAAGGAAAGTGTACAGGAAGAAAGATATGATTCTTCTCTACTTAAACATCCTGTGACAGTAGTCACTAGATACAAATTTATCATCTTAAATTTAAAATGTATGTCAGTATACAATGTTACTGAACATTGAATGCTGCATGTAGTCTTTGTTGTTGATATTCAGAAAAAACTGTCACGGTGACAAAGAAAAGAGAAAAAATAGGAAGAGCAGCAGCAGATTAGCAGCAGACCACTGGAATAAAGGATGGAAATCTAGACTTTATCAGCCTTTTTATTTCAATGTAATTTAAATTGTCATTAAACATTTTTCAAAGCATACATCAAGACAATAGAATGCTTAAATCTGATTTGTATTTTTTAGTAAAGGAGAGTGCTAAAACTACACAAAAGGTAAATAGCCTTTGATGAATATTCCTTCTTTTTATATACTCAGAGCTTACAAATATGAGCTTACAATTCATAACAGGTTATCTCCTTTTACTGTAGATCAGCATGGACACTAAGAAAACAACAGTCTTCAAAATATGGTCCATTGTCTCCACTGTTTTGAAACATTAGTTTGAAAGTCAGTCTTCGAAATCAATGACAGTGGACAAAAAGGAATGTAGATACTCCACAAGCTCCCAATAACAGATACTGGAAAAATAAAAACTGTCATCTTGGCATGTTGAGCAAAATCACAGGATGGAAGATAAGGTCCATATACCTCTGTTGAAGTAAACATAAAAAACATTTCTGTCAGTGGCACAATGTTGTTGAGAAACAATTTTGCCAAATATACTTGACATTTTTATTTAAGATTATACATTTGATTGACAATGATATTTATCATCCAAGGTTTATTATCTTACATAAGTGTAAGGCATTTTATTTGAGAATAAGTTAGATATGCTATTAAATAGAATATACTAGGAAGATCATAACGCAAGAAAGTGTTAAGATTTACAACCTTGAAAGAAAGTGTGTTAATTCAATATCACTACTGCCATTGTATTTACATTTTTAATTTTTTATCACCTTTTTAGTTGATAAAATGTTCCTACAAATGTTTTATTGCTTAGGACTATTCTTAAACTCTCACTGTCTATGCTCAACATTGCATAACCTTACGTTTCTGCAACAATGAATTTGCTGCTTTCAGTTCTTCACTGATTTATAAAACTTAAATAAATGATATAGAAGTTTCAATATGAAGTTTCAATTCACCTAATTTCTAACAGTACTACAAAATTGCCTAATAATTCTTTTTGTCTTTTGGATTGTTTATTTGGTGCCATTTAATTCCTCCATGCAATATTTTAATTACCTCAAACAGAAATGTAGATTAGGCATACCATAGAAAAAGTGGGTTTGGGAGGGAAAAACAATACAAAAAAATTTATTTCAGTAACACTTATTTCTCATTTTAAGAAATGCAGAGTTTTTCAGTGTTGTGTATGATAAATGTCTATACAGGGGAAAAAAAGGAAAGAAAAATAAGCCAAGATTTATTTCAGCATAGGAGCTCAAATTCTGAATGAGTTTAATTTGAGAATGGATAACCTTTAGTAGTTTGGAGTAACTGTGATAAAGTATTACAGGTACTTTTTCTCCACAAAGTATACAAATAAAGAACCATGTTATCCACTCATTCTGAACTCCTAGTATGAATTAGATATTATCTATGAAGCTAAAATTATTATCAGGAACTAGAATTATTGTGCAAAACATTCCAGAAAGTCACAATATTGGCAGTTTTTGGAAGTAGCTTTCTTCTGAAATAAATAAAGCATGAATTATAATGACTTATGAAACTGAATTTTCTGAGAAAACCATTATTAAGGTTTCTGTTATTGCAGGAATTTTACTTTTAATAAAACTATGTGGCATTCATCTGAATCTATACTTACAGTATAATGTATATCTTGGTCTTTACACATTGTACACCATTTCTGAAAACAATTTTGAGAGGTTATAAATAATATTGGTTATCACAGGATTCACTGCAGCTGAACGCACAGGACTGCTTAAAAAGCGTAGTGTGTGTATATATATATATATATATATATATGTATATATATGGAACTTCCAGGTCCTTCTCCACAGAGCTGCTTTCCAGAAGGTCACTCCCAGTCTGTACAAGGGACTGTTCCTCCCCAGGTGCAGGACCCTGCCTTTGCCTGTGCTGAATTTCAGGCAGCTCTTCCCTGCCCATCTCTCCACCTCATCACTATCCTTCTGAAGGGCTGCACAGCACTCTGGGGTATCAGCCACTCTTCACAGCTTTGGGGGACACCACAAGTGGCAGCCTTCCAACTAGACCCTGTGCCACTGATTATGACACTGGGATCTGCTGATGAGCCACCTCTCTCACGCCACATCACTGTCTACTCACCCAGTTCACACTTCCTAAGTTTGCCTGTGAGGATATTGGGAGAGACAGTGTCAAAATGGGAGGTAAAAGATATCCACTGCTCATCCATCCAGGTAGTTTTTACACCGTAGAGGGCAATGAGGTTGGTCAAGCATGATTTACCTCTGGTGAATCCATGCTGACTACTCCTGATCACCTTTTGTCATCATGTCATACATTAAAAGCTGAGGATGGTACAGTCTGAATGAGGGAATTAGTTCAGTCAAGTAAATCCTAATAATGACAAAAACTAAAATTATCAGGTAACTTCTGTAGGGTCCCGGAGTTCCATGACAGAACTCTGATGTCACTCTCTGAGTGGTAATCACAGTATTAAGAGAAGATGTTGGGAATGGAAGACCTTGTGCTTGTATAATGTATCTACACTCATAATTGTTTGGAAAAGAAATAGTATACATATTTTTTAATGCCTATTCAGTCATTAATAGATTGAATCTACTGAAAGACAATTATGTGTCCACTGTCTGGATGAGATTGAACCTGAAAATAGATCTACCTCAAGACACTGAACTTAAACATTCAGTCTCAGAGATGACTAGAAAATGTACTGGTACAAATTCTAAGGGTTTCTTTCTGACCTTTCTTCATACAAAAACATTCTGAGACAAATTTAATTATTTTATAAAATCTCTGATCTAAGAACATGGCCATTTTTTCTTTGGGTTTCGAGATCATACTTGTATGTCTTGGATACATCTCTAATTGCAGGTTTAAATGTTTAAAAAGAAAACACCATTTTAAGCTTTTACAGAAACCTTTACCCTTGATTGTGTAATGCTTCTAGTTTCTTGTCTTTCTATTAAGGAATAAGAAGTATTAGAATATTACCTTTGATGTATTCCAACTTTTAATGTGCTGTAGTATGCTGTACTGCACAAATTGTGATAAGGCTAACCTTTTGCATTAATCCATAACACTTTCTAATAGGGTAACATGCAAAATGTTCTATTTGCTAAAGTCTTCACCCTGGAATCTGATGCTGTACAACTTCAGAAGTAGACTACATTAGAAAAACCCACTCTTTTTGCTTAGCAACCATTTGAGAAAGTATATATATTTTAACATTATATACAGCAAAATCTCTTTGAAGCCAATGCTGTTAAAATACAAAAAAAGATATTAAATTATATATAGTAGATTATACAGTACAATTGAACAAATTTTGAATTTTTTACTTCTAGGTGAACTGATATATATTAGATAAAAAAATAATCCCGTATGATTTAATATAGTCACTAGTCAGTAAAATTATTAAGGCTTCTGTAACAAAACCATTTTGTGACTATTTAACAGTGAAATTCCTAACCCCTCAGCCCTTATCCACAAATGATCACTGAAATTTAGTATTGCAACTTGAAGATGCTTTCCAGTAGTGGAATCTCAAACTCAAATTTAGCTCAGTGGAAGAGCTGGGAAGCTTGAGCTTCATGTACTCACAGACGCAGGCATATGTCATGATTTAGGAATGGGACACCCCAATTTAGTGCTCCCACTGACAATCTCCAAACCGTGTCACTTGCTCACTCCCTCTCCCTCTGAAGAGGGCTGGACAAGAGAATTGGAGGCACAAAAGCTGAAGATCATAGGTTAAGAACAATTTATTGGAAACAGCAACGAGATAAGAAAATGAACAGTAACAGCAACGATATTAAAAAAAAGTGTACAAGAGAGAGGCGAGTGATTGACTTGTCAAGTGCTCACCACAGAAGCTGACTTGACTGCAGCCATGGCACCCCTACCACTCCCTCTGGCTTGAAACTAGCATTATCCCACTGCTCCCTCTGGCACACTTACTCAGAGGGAACCCCTTTTCCCTGGAAGAGACTCCCTTCTTCCCATCCTGGCAATGATATGAGGTGGTAGAGAATAACCTTCAGGCCCTAGCCACACCCTCTCCTTACTGCTGCAGAAACTAACCCTGTCCTGGCCAGAACCAGTACATAATGCTAGTTGTGCCTGTGCTGTCCAGCCTGGCTGCTGTAAGTCAGCTCCAGCTCAAAAAACACTGACAGGATGTGAGGGAGGTGACAATTACCAGAGCTAACTACCAGCTGCTCCTCTACATTCCTGAAGCTCCAGGAAGGTGTTGGTACAACACTGATACCAGTCCGCAGATGCAACACAGGTCTGTCAACACCAGGTGGTCAACAAACCTAAATTTTTGAAGCTACTTAGCTGACTGGGTGTTGCCTTCAGCAGAAAATGACAAGGGCTTAAGCCTCATCCTTGCAAGGGAACATAAACCATAAATCCATGTTTATCACAAACATTTCTGCTATACAATATTAAATTGATAACGGTAATACTTAGTTTTCAATTAGCTTGATGAAAATTGTAATCATCCAGCCTAAATGATTAATTATGTCGTACTTCATTTTTGTTTATTATAGTTCATAACATTTTAAAAAAGCAGATTTAAGTAATCTTTTCTGTCAGTAATGAATTGGGGACAGACTCAGGGAGAGCACCCAAGAGAATCAGCTGTTCCACCTGAGAGACTAGGCATTACTTTTTATTCAACCCTCTAGTTCTCACATTCATCAACCAGGAGCACTGTCAGCCATTAAAATTTGCATTTCCAGTGTTAGCTAAAGAAGCAAATGGAAGAAAAACAGGGAGCACAAAAGATCAGATTTCAAAATGTATTCTATTGTGGCATGGGTTTCATTTTGTATGAAGAGGTACTATATTATCTTGCTAACATTTTAAGCAACATGAGTTTCTTGAATTAGATGCATGGGTCATACACTTAACATTAGAGTCCCCAGGGTGTGACCTATAACATATCATCTGTGGAATAGCAAATGAAGAAATTACACAATAATTAGTCAATTCTAAGCAAACATTTCAAAAACATGACAGCTTCCTTTGATTCACTTTGATAAACTAGAGATACTTCCAGAAAGAATTTCCATCATATGAGAGTGTTTTCAGTTTTGTTTTGTTTTTTGTTTTTTTTTTTTTAAAGGAAAATTAGGATTGTTGAAAAACTTAGAGCACACTAAAGTCGAAGTTATCCTTTTAATGGTCTGATGGGTTTGTGTGAAATTTCAATTGCTTTTTTTCTCTAATTACATTAAGAAATTGTCATGATTATCTACATAAACCATCCAGTGTTCTGCAGGATCTTCTTTTCCTCTTTTTTTGTGAAGCATAACAGTTGTCAAGCAAAGGCAAATGAATGGCAACATTAATATTCTTGGCACGCTGCAATATTGTGATGATGAATGCTATAAAAGAGACTGTAAATAAAAAAATTAATGGAGCAATAACATAAATGGAGGTCATGGGTGTTCTTTCCCCCTCCTTCACTGTTATTAGTGAAGCACTTAAGCATGTCCTTAGCTTTAGGTACGTGAGTAGTCCCACCAGTTAATAGTACTATTCACATGTATAAAATTAAACATTTGCATAAGTGCTTTGCAGACTTGAAGGCTCTAAGTGAAACAATTTACCAAAACTGAACTCGTCTTGGTTTTAAGAACAAGAGCAATCACATGAAAATAAGTTTCCAAGCCTTATGTCATCAGCCACTCTGACCTGTCACCTAGAAAAGCACTAATGACAGGTCAAATAATCAGCCAGAGGTCACACTGGAAGTCTTTTATTATAATCATAAAATGGCTTTTTTTTTTTTATTCTGTAGAGTCTAACTCACAACAAAAAGTTTTCTTGACAAGGGGAAGTATTGAGAAGCAGGAACGATAGAACTGCAGGCTTTTTACGTTGGTGGGCAAGCAGCTGTCACTTTGTATAGGACAGGATCTGAAATGCTGTGCTCCAGAAGGCAGCCCCAGAGACAGATTCCTGCCTTTTTGATGCCTCACTGAATATTCTCTACACTCCCTTGAAATCAACAACTTCATTAAGGTATTGTTTTCATGGTAGACTTTCATTTTTATGGTAATATTTATTTCCATCATATTAACTAGGAGATACACATACCTGCTAAGGGACTACAGACAAGACATATGTATTGCTTACCTGAGTAATTGAGCATCTCACTTAAAAATGAGAGGTCCAAGGAAATCAGAATCTAACTAGCAAATATGGACACAGTGACAGATTTCTCCTGTGTGGCTCTTCTGATATCCTTCCTTTTCTGAGTTGTCTCAGTTCTTGAAAATTTGACTGAAGTAAGAACTCCTCTTTTGTCTGGTGATATTTCCAAAGCATAGTTTTCAATTCAACACATAAAAAAATGTCTTTGTTCTGACAGAATCTAAATGCCTAAAAATTGTGTACATCCTCTATAAAATTCCTTAAAGTCTTAATCTTTCAAAATACATATCATTTTTTGAGCGCTGTAACAAATATTTGTGAGTTAAAAAAAATTACTACTAAACTAACTGTTAAGGATCTCATGAAAGACTAATACACTACTAGCTACCCATTGTTTTCATTGTTGCAATACACTGAATTGTCAAAAGGGTGTAATGTGTTCCTCCTCCAAGAAGGGTAGTCCTGCTTCTGCTTATTCTGTTGCAGTCCTCCAGGTAAAACAGACTTTTGGAAAATAGCCAGATGGTCTTTGCAGGTTTGGTGAGCCTTTGGGCTAATTAACTGTAATGACATGAAGTTATTGGTCATCAGACTTTAATGGGTGCTGAATTGCATTGCTCTTACACCTGCAGTTGCCATTCACAGCCTTAGTCAATAGGAAACCTCATAAACATAATATGGCACCTAAGATATTCTTAATATGAGCATTTTAAAAGGTAACCTTAATTGATTTATTTAAGAAAGTTACCTCTAGAAAATTATACATGTGGAAATAAGTATTTTTAACTAAATTTTGTTACTGTTTACCCAACTGGAATACTGCGTCACTCTGGGGGAAAAAAAAAAAAAAAAAAAAAAAAAAAAAGACTTTCAGATTTTTCAGATTTTACCTCATTTGTAAAAGGGTTTTTTTTGGCAGGCTGTTATATTGAAAGTCAGAATGAGGCTCTTTAACTTCTCATGCTCAGCTTTAACAATTTTAAGTTGAAAACTCTTTCTCCTCTTATTTTATAAAAACATCATATCCAATATGGCTTGATATCCCATGCCTCACATCCCACCCTAGGTCCTATTTATATACAGAACATACTTCAACTTCAGATTTCATCACAGGACCACTATCATGGGCTCCAAGAAAAAGATGATATTCACACATTTAGTGAACAGCTGGCAGCTGACGTTTTTAAGTTGGTGATGACAAGATAGTTTGAAAAAAATGTTTCTTTTGGTCACATTCTCAAGGACATGTTATGTGCTATTTGATTACAACTTTAAATTGGCAGTTCAGCAATTTTATTTCAAATTTCTTGGTGTTGTCGTTCTGCTGGAGAAGAAGTAGAAAAGACATGATTTAAAAAATTTCCTCTCTACTACTGTATGGAGTAGTATTAGTCTGCAGCTATTCTACATGTATAATCAATCAGGCAGGTAATGAGTTTAAAAATTACAAATTTCAAAATTACAAAAATAGAGTATTTAAAAGGAAGAAAAATTGCTGCAATACACAGTTATTCTATCACTCACCCCTGCCATTTTTACTCTTATCTTCACCTAAAATCATGCCCTTAATGTCAAGTATTAACAAATGGTAGAATTTTTAAAAATATCTATGAAGAAAAATCTAATGGATTGGAACTTATATACTTTTTTTTTTTTTTTTCCAGAGTACTTCTTCCCACTTCTAGTTTTTCAATTTTCTTCTTCATTTGACTTTGGAAATGGTTCTGTTTGCTTTTTCTTTGCAATTCTCAAAATTAATCTTGGGTACATGCTAAACTTAAAGAAAATATACCTTTAATTGAATCTATGATTTCACTCTTCTGTTATTACCTAACTTTAAGATTTCATTTTAGATTAAACTTCATTAATTAGATGTATTTTATACATGTTGGGAATAACACAGGAGAAAGTTAAAAATGTACCTGTCAATATTTTCAGTGAAAAAGATAGAGCTGAACTCAAATAATATTTAGAATTTTGCCACTCAATTCAAATATTTTTGGTTTTTATAGTACTTTTGTTAAAATACACAACTAGCTAAAGAATAATCAAAGTTATAAAATAGTTTTAAAAACATGCATGTTAATTTTCCAGGTAAAACATCTTTTATTTTTTGATGATAGCAGTTAAAATGACAAAACCAATGTTTCTCATATGAAGTAATTGAAATTATATCTACTTATTTATAGCTGTTTAGGGGTTAAAACCACTTATTGAAATATACTTGATTTTCTGTGATAGAGTAATTATTAATGCTTTATTTTATTTATACTCAGAAATTCAACATAATTTAGACTACTTAGATGTAAGATTAGTGAAGATCTGATCTGAGTCTCAGTTCTTTGGTAGTTTTATTCAGCTAGGTAGACAAATCTTTAAATCAAGCAGTGTAAAACCTTTAACATATACTTAGTGTCTTCGTCACTGCCAAATGTTATTCTATCAGATGAGTTTTCCTGACTTTTTTCTAGCAACAATCAAGTAAAAAATCTTTGTCAATAAGAAAACTGGGGGAAAAAAAAAGAAGGAATGAGTTGACTGGTGTAAAAAAAAAGGGAAGCTTTTTGTACTGAGATAACACAGACTGAGTTTTAAAATTGGAAATCAAGGTAAAGTAACAACTGAAATAGACAGAAAGTTTGGAAACTCTAAGAACATAATGGATTTCACACAAATATGTACAGTGACTGGAATGAAAGGATAGTAAAGTACTTAAACTAAATGTTTTCCAGAGGACTAGTGCTCTTTTGTTGTTTGTTTGTTTGTTATTGGAGTTTTATTTTCTTGTACAGCCCTGGTGCAGATCTCACATCTTTTATTTCAAATCACCCCATTTGCTGCAAGGATGTTAGGAAGCACTTAGCCATGACCCATCCCTTAATCCGGTTTTCACACTGGTGGAGAGACCTCCAAATCCTTACCTATATTTTTTTCCCCTGAAAACTGCTAGGGAGATCATTCTATTGTCTAAGAAGCAGACAATAATTGAAGTCTCCTGAGTTTAAATGAACAAAGATAGTTTTAACACATGTAGTTCTAGTGATTGTCAGTTGCCCTGGAGTCCCTAATATTTGACCTTGGTCTCACAAAATAAACACACCTATTCCTATTTATGAGACTGAAGCTGCCACATCTGGTTCTCTGACAAATGTAATAGAATTTCAGTTCAAAGCTTTTCACACATGGACACTGCAGGGCTTTGGAGACATTTGTCTCTAAAACCAAATGTTATGACTAAGAATGAAGGTAACTGATCACAAATATTCAAAAATTTCATCTTCACCCAGCTGTTCCACCTCCTGTTTCCTGCATTATTGTATGAATGTTGTTCTTTTTCCTTCCTTGCAGCTATGTTTTATTTTTAGACCTTAATCACATTTTAACAATTTTTACACGCATACCTTCTAACTCATTATCTCTTTTTTTTTTCCAATAAATAAAATTTCCCATTTTGACATTAGTACTTTCTCACATCTCTCCTACAGACTTGGGTTTAAACACCTATTGTTTTTATAACAGTTAATCTTTATCTCTCCACATTTTCCTTTTGAAGTGTTTTTAGAAATTTATAAAGGAAATGTTTTAATACTCTTCATGATGTATGTTTACTCTTAGTTTAAAGGTATTAATGCCTAAGCCTCTAGTAGATGGGCACCTATACTGTTGATATTTTGGCACAATTTCCAGGACATTTTTGACCTGGATGATCTAGAAGCCTCTCAGGAGATGCTTGGGCACAGGCAGTGTTTAGACTAATTGGGTTGTGCCAGAAACCATATTATCCCTCTTTATTGATATGTAAAGCTGTGATTATAAATCTATGCAGTGTGAGAGGAGAATTTACCAGAGGTTACTATTTTAACCTATTTTCACTTCCCAGTGCAAAGTCCCCAGGAGTCCACTGAACATCCAAAACAGGAGATTGTATTGTAAAATCAACTTAATCAGTACCAAGGAGAAGGAAATAAACCCTTTTCGTCATTAGGCTTACAGTGAGTTTCTGTACAGGGAGTTAGAAAAAATCCATAGAAAAAAGATATTCATGAAGATTTTAATTTGGCTTCATAAAGTGGCTGGAAAGAGGTATGAAATCAGCATTGCAATTTTATACACCATTAATCCTAAATAATATCTCTGCTGACAGCCTTATAGCATATTTCTAGAAATTTAATTGTAATTCAGGAGTGGTCCAGCAGATAAAAGGATTGGTCTTAACTCTGTTTCTAGTCTGTGGAAAATCATATCTAAATTGTAGGATTGTAGCATAATTCAGGTTGGAATTATCTTGGGATGTTATTTAGTCCCAACTTCTTGAAATAAGGTCAGCTTCACGTTGAACCAACTTAATTAGGTACCTTAAATGAAAATTATGTTAGGCTTGTTTTTCAGTTCAGTTTCCCTCCTTCTCAAAAATCTTTCAGCTGAGATTGAAGCAAGAAAGTATTCTTTTTCATTTTCTCATAGCATTATTAGTACTTTATAAAAAAAAGTAATTATGAATACTTTATATTGTTACTATTTTGACATAAAGTAAAAGCAAAACAGTATCTATAATACAAAATTCACCTGCAAAGTGTATTTCTTTATAACACTGCGTTTTCTAGAAACACCTTAATTTATTTCTCATAAATCTCAGTCATTTACTGGAATTGTTACAGTCAATGCACTATGTTTTCATGAGAATTTATTTTAAGGATAATTTTTCTATCAGCTAGTTGCTTGTTGATACATTGCCTAGGGCATGCTTTTACAGTCACTTGGAAAAATGTTATAAGCAAAGACATTGAGAAGAAAAAATGTAGAGGAGAAAATCTTTACCTACTGAGGTACTTGATGTAAGTACTTCAGAAAGAGAAAACAATTTGCGGTAATTTTCTGAATATCAGCTAATTCTGAATATCTCCTCGAGTACACAAAATACTGACAGGATATTTTGAATGGCATGGCTTCCCTTAATGTGTGTTGCTTTCAAGGACAACTGGAGATGTATTATTTGCAAATCTCTATTTGTACTTGTAAAAAAAAATCTAAACCAAACAAATTAACAAAAGGCAAACAAAAACAATACTGAACCCAGAAACCGTTCAAAGGAGGATCATTTTATGGTACATAAAAAGCTTTAACTTTGTTAATATTATTTCCTTACACTGCTCTTTTAGCTATGTGACGCATAAAGTATGCTTTATAGGTGCTTTTTGGATTTTATTTGCATTTACCCCAAGAGAGTTTTAGTATTATTAAAAAAAATTTAAAATATTCTTTTGAATTGTGTTTAATCGAATCAGATAAGGATTTCCCAAAGAGAAAGATTCATTGCAGAAGAGTTCTGTATCATACCATATAACAGTGAGACATTCACATTCATCAGTATAGTGCTTGCATCAACTCTCTTACAGATATAAATGGATTAAAGTGAAATGTCATTGAAGAAAAAGAATACTTCAAAACAGATAATTCATCATGGTTTTAAACTGTCCTGCTCTATAGGGGACAAATTATACCGTGAGTTTCTGAGTAAAACCTTTTATTTACTCTAATGATAGATAATAAATGGTGCTCCATTTTAGAGAAATTATGTTGACCTGTCAAAACTTTCTATAAAAAGCTCAGTCCTGCTCTGGGTAGATTTAAGCAGTTCTAATAGGGCTACAAAGACAAACCAGGACACAGTGATTTTCAGCCCCATACTTGGAATCCTCTGAACTCTAATTTTGGATCTCTGTATAGAAGGTACTCAAAAAAGCTGTGTAGAAGCTTGATTCTAAAATTTAGGAAAAGATTTTTCAAAACCTTGAAATAAAAATTTAGGGAAGGATGTTCTTTAATCTTCCATTTTTCTTAGCCAAAACCAAAGGCTCTTGTACACACT
The DNA here is from genome assembly GCA_013397395.1 of Sinosuthora webbiana. Classification (NCBI taxonomy): domain Eukaryota; kingdom Metazoa; phylum Chordata; class Aves; order Passeriformes; family Sylviidae; genus Sinosuthora; species Sinosuthora webbiana. Next base: position 223,342 of record VXBN01000225.1, on the reverse strand, counting down.
GGAAGTACAAGAAGTATAACACAAACATCATTTACACATTTCTTGAGCTTAGGGCAGTAGAAGGCTGTTCATCAGCCTTCATGTATCACAGATGCTGTGTTTGCAGCAAATGTATGATTCAGGAACAACACAATTCTACATCCTAGATATTATTTTAATAAAAAAGATCTTGTGGATCTTGATAGAAGTTAAAAGTTTTATTCAAATCCAACAATATTCTTTAATGTAATAATAAGCAATTCAATACTCATTAATATTTAACGCAATGGCTGGTTTCATAGGAAAGAAAAACTGTGCCAGAGTGCTGTCTTTACAACTTGGTTTACTGAGGCAAAAAAGGTGTTAAGAAACTTGCTCCAAATCACACAAAAAGAAATCATAAGCAGGTAATTTAAAAACTCAAAAAGTAATTTATTTGGCATGTGCACAGCCTTAAAAATCAGAGTAGTCTCCTTCACTTACACTAGAAGTAGCTTTCCATGGTAACCTGTGAATGATGAAGACATACTTTATGCTGACGATAGATGAATGCCTTAATACTCTCAATGTTTCTTATGTCCTAGAGGCCAGGTCCTACCAACCAGTCAGTCCCTCATAAAACACTGCTTCTACTCAAAATGCATACAGCTGTCTATTCTTCCACAAATGTCAGAATGATTATACATAGTAGTGTATTTATGTAGACTACAGGAGAAATGAGCATGGTCCTAAAGCATTTCTTAATGAATTAATTTGAAAGTCTTAGACTCCTGAAATTTTTTTCTACTGTGACTTCAGACCTAGCTATGAGTAAGGGTCTTCTTTTCATTCTTTGGATTCTGGGATTCCCATTCACTGGGGCTTCAGATAGGACTTGCATTAAACTTAGTTAAAGCTGCCTGACCTGTGAGATGTCTTAGTTGTAGATTCCTTGTTATGTATTTTTTGCTATTCATTACAGATAAAACCAAATCTGATAGAGAACAAACACTCTTGAGTTTATTTTAAGAAAAAAAAAAAACAAATAAAACAAACACAAACAAAATTTGTGTGGCTTCCATGCTGGCTAAGGTACTGGAAATCCTAGGAGACTGACTCCTTTTTCTACCACAGAATTCACACCAGATGTTGTGAATCCATCTGTGGGCACATTCAAAATATGAATGAGGACTTTTTTTCACTGTGATACAAATCACACTCTTTACATAAGAGGCACACAGAAAACTTACCCAGAAATGAAAGGGCTGTCTTGTAGCCCACCTTTTAAGAACTTCTGCAGCAAAAAATAAGGTCAAGGTAGCAAGGACAACGTAGTTCAGTCTGTAAGATATGAGAAGAGATGAGAGGGGCACTGCGAAGGGCTTTAATCGGTTTTGTTCTGGTCACTATCGAGTCTGCAGGGAAAAGACTCAAATGCAACTCGTCATTTTCCTGCCAGGGAAGACAGCTGGCTCACTCAGGAGTAGAATCTGAACATCAGCTGACATATCAGAATATGGGCAACTGGGGTTTGGATCTGAAGGAAAACTGGAAACCCACATTAGTATAAACATGTGGCAGCTGTGCAATCAGCTCTAGCGTAGGTTAAATTCTCCATAAAATTTGCAATTGTGCAAGTTTCTGCAGTTGAGTAATTTTGACTGTGAATTTCTTCTCCCTCCTTTTCATACGGAAAGAAGAGAAGGTCTGAAGACTGCACAAAATGTGAACTCCTAAAGCAATTGCCTAAAGCAACTCACTGGGTAGAAAATGCAAATAATTTGGCTATGTGACTAAAGCTTTCAAGACAAATTACAGAGACTTTCTTAGAAGAGGAAAAAACCTAAAAGAACAATATTGAAATAACATTAATGAGAGCAAGCGCCTGAAACAAAAGAGGTGTTCAAAATGCTATTGAATAAAAGTTTAGCTGTAATGAATGAGAGAAAACGATCTTATCTTTCTACAGCTTGGAGTGGGGCCTGTTTAATTGAGTAAATAAGAAAATACATCTTTTTGCCTTAGAAACTAGGCAGAAATTTGGGGAGAATGTGCAAAACCAGACTACCCTCTTTGGCTACTTAATCTAAAAAATACTTAACACCAATCATTCTTTAAACTTCACATGAGCACTTCAAACACATGCACAAACATTCATAAGTACTAAAGACAGTGAAAATAACACAGAAAAGCTCTCTCATGCTCTCAGTTCAACAGTATTTTTGGGAAGTTATCAGGAAATTAACCTATTAGAGGGTAAAAAAAATATTCAAAGAGCCTAATCAGAAAAAGATATTCCTGTTGTCTCCCTAGCCACAAGCTCTGTTATGTGGCTACTTGTTGCAGTGCGTGGCTTTCTCTGAGCCCAGCTGCCCTCAGCTGGGTCTCCTCAGCCGCTCAGCACGTCTCAACAGAACCAATATGTGGGTTCTTGGCTCAGCAGCACCTTTTTCTTTGTTGTCATGGTTGTGGTATCTCAGAAAGAGTGGACTCTCCGAAGTTGGAAAGGAACAAAGGTTTATTTGGGGGACATGGGGAGATTTCTTCTTCAGACCATGCCCCAGGAGAGACAACTCCCCTGGGCTATCGTGGAGTTTTTATACTTTTTAGACAAAGAGGGGACGAGAAATAGGATTAAGAGCCAATAAAACAATTAATACAATAAATGCTTACTACATTACATAGTTAGTAGCAAATCACAGGTACACAGGGGAGTGGACCCAAGACTTCTGCCAATCCAGGACAGAGGCCTTGGAGGTTTCTGGACTATAAAGATATCAAATTCAGTGATGGACAGAGGAAGGAAAAAGCAGGGGGGCATCTTCAGAAGGATGGGTATACCTCATCCCGGAAAGGGGCCAATGAGAGTCTGTCTCTAGGCAAAACCTAGAGATGACATTGAAACTGTTATCAACTTGAGATAAGAAAGCATTCCAATACCAAGGGGCCCATCTAGGGAAAACTAAAACTCACACTATTCTAATAATATGTTTTAAGCTAAATTTTGCAACCCCACAGCTACTTTCATGCTAAGAAGTATCAATTCCCTCAGAACTAAGTTTCTTAAATTCATAAGATTTACCTGACTTAAATGTAGAAAAAGTATCAGTGTATCATACACAAAATGTTACTTATGGTTTAAGATGCTGGACAAGGTAATGAAAACTGCATTATTGAGACTAATCATATCTTGGCAGAGGTGTGATATGGAAATATTGCAGTACTACTGAATGACTCTTTTCCATAGTTAAAGTTTTTCAAATGTGAAGAATAAATTTATGAGCAGAAATGCAGAGAGAAAATACTGATATTTACTAATATTTATATTTCTAATATAAATCAATATTGTTGACAACTCACTTGGAATTGTTACTAGTCAAAGAGTTTCCACCATAAGCGAGTCATTCTCTTCTGTCAGTTCAGAAGAAAAAGAAAGAAATAGGAAATGGATTATAATAGGATGCTCTATTTAAATAATTCTGTATACTTTGTGAGCTGCAAGACAATCAGGTGATTTAGCACCATTCAATATTAGTAGCTGTGAGAACCTCATTCTAAACTTGTCAGTGGTGAAATAACCTTTTGCAGCCTATTCTTCTTCCTCCATGTTTTTGTTTGATTGGTTATGTTTTGGGTTTTTTTTTCTAATACTGCTACTAATGTTTAATCTTTCACCTCTAAAAAAGGTTACGTCTACAAACAAAGCACAAGATCTGACTTACCCTAGTAAGAGTGTCAGTGACAGTGGCTCATCTCTAAAACTGGATTCAAAAAAGAGCAATATAACTCTTTTATGTAATGTGATTATATTGCAACAGATAAGGGTAAAGGCATGACTGACTATTCTCTGACATCATTACTAGCTGTTCCAGGGAAGAGTCTGGTCCATGCTCACTGTGTTAGTATTGACAATTCCTGAGTATTTCTTCTCTCCAGACTGACTAGAGTTACTCTTGTAAGTAGAAATTCACTGCTATGAAGACATAACCCCTTTTAAAATAATTTAACACTGTTGAAAAATACTACCATCTGTCACTAAATGGAATAATAGGTGTTCCTAAGTTTATTCCTCATTTACAGTGTTGGAAAATAACACCTTTATATTTTCTTATTTTTGCCAGGAGAGGTATGTTTACTATAAACTGACTTTACAGTAGCTATTTACAGTAGCTATATTTACCAAATTCTACCTTCATTCCAGAGAGTTTTCATGTATCTTACAGTTAAATGAAGAAGATCCACTTCACGACATGGAGAATTAATGCCATGCAAGGGTGTGAAAGTTCAGTACTTTACCTATAAAGAGCAACAGAAGGTCTTTTACAGGTGCTTTGTCTGTCAGTCTGTAGTAACCAAAGAGCTGAAAGGAAAAGTAGCACTGTCAGATTCTTGCAAATGCTTCCAGATGTCATCTGCAGAGGTTGATGATTGACAGTACAACTGCTGCCTTTTAGGCACAGTTCAGTAGATTTCTTGAGTTCACTGACCTGATGCAGTTGCATAAATATGTGTACTTTTCACTTTTAGTATGGCACTCCACCACACTAAAACTTGCCTCCATTTGCATTACTTCCAAAGCACCACCATTTGAAGGGATGTAGCTGTTGGATACAGACTGTTTAGAGGTGTGGGTGCTCTTTCTGACTCTGACATATGGGATGATAAAGGACACGTCACTACACTGTGACAGCACTTCCCATCTCCAAATATACAGAAAGACAATGGCTTCCTCTGTAAATGAGCAAACAATGGCAAAGTGTAATGTCAGTATTGACTTATTTTGAGAAACTGTCTAGAATTTTGTCCACAAGATCAGAACATCCAAAACAAATTAAAACTCTGCTCTAATAGGGAGCTGTGAGGATTGCACTGTCTGGTTTAAGAGACTTTGATCTTTTTCTTGTTCTAGTAGTAAAGCCCAAGAAAGTATTTTGCCTTCAAAAATTGCTACAGTCTCACTGCCTGCCATTAGCTAGAAAACAACATTAGCTGTCCCTAGAGAAGATCCTACCTGAAGTGTTATATATTGTATATTACAGAGCACACTGTTGGCAATGAGCAATCATAATAAAGGCATTTGACTTCTGAATGTGGCAGCTAAATGTGTAAAAGACTGACTCTGCTGGGGAAAGGAGAATAGGGAATTTCCAAAATGTTCTGTTCCTGATGTGTGTTAAGCTTTCTGGCTGTGTAGGCTGAGTGGACCAGAGCCCCCACACAGGCTTGTGCCAGGAGCACTGATGAATGAAAGTTTGGGAGCAACCTTTGCAAAAGTATTCCAGATGACTGAGGATCTACACAACAAGTCCTTTTGAAAGTTAGGGTAATCAGCTGAAACACCCCCCACAAACTTCAAACTGCTGGAGATACAGATATACATGCAATACATACACAGTCACTCCATCTTGAGCATTGTTGCTCATCGTTCTCATTGAAAAGCGTATTTTTCTTAGTTTTATGCATATTCAAGGATTGAAATAATGCTATGTTAAATGCTGAATTTTGATTTAAAAACTGACAGCTGTGCTTTTCTGAGACAATGCAAATTCTGGAGTCAAGAGAAAAGGATATGATGTCAGGATGGAAAAAAAAAAAAATGGAGGGTGGATTGCAGCTGATTCACTTTATATGCATGTACCTAGGAACATCTAGCCATAGGAAGAACAATGTTTGCAGCACTGATACCCCACCCCTCCTCTTCAAGTTGCCTGCAAGACAAATTTTAAAACTATAAAGAATATTAAATACCAAAAAAATTAAAATTACAGGTGAAATTCATGACACTCAAGCACCTTAAAGACACATCTAAGGGTATAAGATGTCTTGATTTCCTTGATAATTTGTGATGGGAATTAGATAACAGTAGATAATAGAACTACATACCCTTTCTTAAATACAATTAATGTAATGTGTAGCAATATAATGTAATGCTGTGTAGGTAGTTGGGGTTTTTTAATTGTTGATAAAAAGAGTCTTAAGAACCAACCAAGACTTACCCATCTCAGTCTGGGGCAGCCAAATGAGGCAAAATGAATCCCACCACTCATATTTAAAATCACGTGAGGAAAAAGGCCTCAGTAACTGCAGCAGTGGTCAGCAAAAAAGCTGAAAGCTTTTGAACATGCAGAAAAGCAGAAAACATGAACTGGAATGAAATAGATAGTATGGGGAGTATGGAGGCAAGAAATCAGTGAATGTCAAGAAAAATATTTGAAATATGGAAAATTTAGGTTAAATGTTAGTTATATTTCTTGCTGTTGTGTTAATGCTTATAAAAGTTTCTGTCAGTGGTTTTGAATTTTTTGTTTTTACATTTGAGACATGATTAGTTTAATGTTAACACAATTCTTGTGTCCAGGTTTGAAATGAGGTGAAATTTTGCCATTTTCTGTGCTAGCTTCCCTGCTTTTTCTGAGATAGCAGAGCTATTCCATCTCAGTTCTGCTGAGGATCTCCCTACAGTCCTAAAGTAGGAGGAGGACTACAGGTGGGTAAAACCAAATAAGTTTAAGGAAAAGAATAGACAACCTTCAAATGCAAGAATAAGCATAACAAAAATCTATTCAAAATCAAAGCATCATAGGAAAGGGATGTTAGTGATGCATTTTAAAGAGATGTTTCAACTGAGACAAAATAATAACTGAGAGATGTGGTAAGGCAACTATTTACATGGAAATTAAAATTTTATTTTTATTTGATCACTGTTGTGATATTTTCATGGAGGGACTATTTTTCAAAGGCTAAATTGAAAAGTGCACAACAGAAAGCAGAACAGTGCTTTGGAGAAAACTGCATTATCCCAGAAAGCTGTCTACCTTTGCTGGAGAGTAGAGGCAGGAGCATCTAGCAGGCACACAATTGTAAGTGCTGGTTTATGCAAAAGTTTGAAAGAGAGGTATAATTCAGGAGTGGATATTAGTGGCCCTACTAAATCCCTTATTAAATCTCTCAGGTATAGTAAGCTTAATGTTTCATGTGAGCAGTTACCTCTTCAGACTCATGCAGAGAAACAGGCTCTCCTGTGACCCATCACCTGTCTTAATCCCTGTCTATGTGATGATAAATTGCTCTCACCAAAAGGGCCTCTATTGTTGATTAAATGTGTGATGTGCATATTTCAGCAGTTTGTATTATTTAAAGGCTGAAAATTTTTATGTTTTCTTCCCTCATTCTCCTTAGAAATACTGAAAATGTTTTGAGGTAACATTTTTTTACCTTCATTTCGAACCCTCAAAGATACTGTGCCGTCTTCTCTAGTCAGCTACATTATCAAATAGTAGTCAGCTACAGTATCAAATTGAGGTTGCTGTCACAGTGACACAGAGAACAGAAATCTTGTAAAGGGTAGGAACCCATCTTTCAAAAGTCAGAAGATCCTGTGATTTGTAGCAATACAAGATATGCCCTTACAAAAACTAACTTTACGTTTCAGGTGCCTTTTTCCAAAAAGACGAGGCTAAAAAATATAAGGGTGAAATTGAGTTAAAAATGAATTCTTTATGCAAATACCACATTTTACTTTCAAATTCCTAAGTACAATTATCCACCATGTTCCAGAAAGATAGAGATAACTAAAAAAAGCAGATAATGGTTAAGTACTGTAGCAGACCAGTTATAGTGAATGCTAAAAATTGCTTCTTTACAAATTCATTCTCAACCCCTTCTGTTCTTTTGATTTATGTGTCATATGACTTCTTAATCTCTAGATTTT
>VXBN01000225.1:179720-215626 GCA_013397395.1 Sinosuthora webbiana | reverse complement strand
TTTTTTTTTTCTTTTTTTTTTTTTTTCCTAGATACCCCACTAAGCAGCTTACATTTAAGGGAGAGTGGGAAATAAAATTGGCTTTATTTCTGTACAAGACAGATTGTATCTTCCCCAAAGACTTTTTATGGTAGTTCTTTGCAAAAGATATTACTTTTTCTCTGTGTATACCTGCAGTGTTCATCCAAATTAGTCTTCATGTTATACAAGAAGTTTCTCTTTAAAGGTATAGGCAATAACTGTTCATTTTTTCCTCCAAAGGATATTTCAGCAACACAACAAATTAAAATTATCTAGCAGAATTGTGAAATGAGAAGGAGAGAAATGAAGGAAAGTTGAGAGCATGAATTGTATCTCTCAAATCTTTCTGGAACAAAAAACTTATTTTAGCACAGAAGCATATCAGGTTATCACTGTGTACAAAGATCCAATACTGAGGTCAAAAGGCTGTGCTCAAACAATTTTGAAAGAGATGACCATACAAAACACAAAACCATGTATCTTCTCAAATTTCTATATCCATAGTACTTGTGAGAACATCTTAAAAAGTTCGAAAAGGTTTATCTTAGATACATAGGTAGATGATAAATAGATTTTTTAAAAAATAGAAATAGCACAGCATAGACATTTATTCTGATTCCTATTGAAAAGAAAAAACCCACCCCATTACAAGTCAGTTAATGGAAGGTGGGTTATATTCCATGTATTTTATCAAGCTATCTCATAAAACTTAATAAGTAATGGGTAAAAGGGTTTTCATCAGATAAATTGATCAACATTAGTAAGAATATCTTTGCATGTCTATACTTTACAACTACCTGTAACACTTCCTAAGTGTATAGAATTAAAAAAGGCAAGCTTCACATTAAGGTTTTTTGGGTTATTTGTCAATCCTTTATAATTGTAGACAGATGGCAGTTTCACAAGATCTCCTTCCTGTGACACGTTCTGCCTGCTGCTCCAGCACTTATAACTGAAGCAGTCATTACAGCTTGTTCAATATATTCAGGAAACTACCAGATCTATTATGTGAGGATTCACCATGAGTGGAGATATTTCAGATGAAAACAAATTGAAAAACTGTTACTGTTTCCTGTGACAAAATCTTGTTTTCATTGTGATCACCAGCAAAGGCTGCTATACAAACAAACAAACAAACAAAAGCACATCCAATAATTATTTCATTGATTTTGTAGGGGCCTTTCCATTCAGAAATAGATTTATAGCCACAAATGTCAAAACATTTTCATTGAGAAAAGCAAAACCAGTACATGTCAGTTTAGTAGATTATAGTTTTGGCGAAACTTGAAACAACTTCAGTTTTCACCAGTCAAAATTTAAGATAAATATTTTCTAGAAACTCAGAAATGTTAAAAAACACCAAAACAATCCTCCCATAATGCCTTGATGAAGCAGGATTAATTTGTGACTAAGTCATGATGAAGAACACTGGCTTGTTTAACATTCCAGATGTACAAAGCAAAGTGATGCAGAGTCCCCAGGCAGGTGTAAATGAGAGACTCTATTGCAAAAAACAGGCCTTTTTAAGCAGTTAGCTCTTTAGCAATTACATTCCATCTAACTATAACAAATATAACTCAGCCAACCATCATAAATCACAATGTAAACATGTAATGTTTATTCATTTTGTTTTTCTACCTTCAGTTTATCTGAGTCATTTTCCCACTGTCCTTTTCTGTTTAGCCAAAGCAGCAGGCCTGAGCCATGATTTTACAAGGGTACCAAAGCCCTTATTCTGTAAGGTTTTACCTATACACAACATCCAGTGAGAACTTTCTAATTGTCCACAAGGAGGATATTATCTAGGTCAAGTCCAAATCACACAATTTGAACGATATCAGTACAACACTCAACTTTTCCATCATAGTACCATCTCTCCATTTCTTGAAACTATTATCTTCTTTTCCTTCACTATTTCTCATGAATCGTCATGCAGATACAGATGGCACCAGAATAAATAAATAAATAAATAGTCAGTGTTATTTCAGCTGTATTTTTAGTAGTGATTTTAAATGGACAATTTGTAATCCAGAGAAAAATATAAAGCAAACTCAGGACAGGAAAGCTGTAGCTAGACAGAAAACATAGCACATACTCAGTTGCTGCAATATTGTGCATATTCAGTTAAATAGTTATTCATATTCTCAGTGTAGAAAAGTGTTATCCTGACTGCTAGAGTTTCTCCTTCGTGTTATATAGGAGGACAGCACATACTGAGAAAACTTGGTGCAAAGAAACCCATTTGCTTATGGCTGAAATATTTTGAATGGTGTACAACAGCATCATAAGAACAGGGATATCAGTAATTATATTATAACCACCTTTTTTTTTTTTAAGGTATTATTTTGATCAGTTCTTTCATATTTAAATAATTTAGGGAAGCCAACAACAAAAAAATTATGCAACTATTTTTAACATCGTGCAGAAGTCTATATTCTGTCATCTAAAAATTTGATTTTCAATACAGATACTCAGTCCTTCTTATTCCTTCCTATTCTTGCTTTTTCTCCATTTTTTACTGAAATTTCAAGTAGTGAGAAAGGGTAAGGAAGGAAAAATTAAAATCAATAAAGCAGATATTAATACATGACTCTTTCACTCTTCTGTTTCTTAGTGAGGTAAGATTTCAGTATTAAGAACATTTATATCATTTAATTGTTTCATTAAATGTCTTCTACAGCTCTGTCACTTAAATAGCAGTGTATCCTACTTTCCAGAAATATAAGTAGGACAGGTCCTTTGGTCAAAAAGCTCAAATTCAGGCAGATATTGAATGTACAGCATCTGTTTCACCTGCATAAGATTCCACTAACTAAGAAGACATAAGGCTGCAATAATGTTTGGAGAAGTCAGAAATAATCACTGCCATCTGAGTTGGTTAGAAACTCCATTACAATTCTCCCACTGGGAATCACACTAAACCTACACCTGGGTCAACGTGAATATGCATGAAGAGTGGCTCTGTGAAGCTGTAGGGGTTGGCTAAGTCAGGACTCCCTGGAAAACCCATCAGAACTCCATTAAACCGCAAACTAACCTAGAAGGAGATGTGATGAAAATGCAGGTGAATTCATTTTTCCCCTTTTTTTAGTTTTGCTTTTTAGGCTTCAACATCTCTGTTTCAGAAGTCTTTTTAGGAAATACCATCTTGCATATACTGTATTCAAGCAGAATAAAAGAAAGAGAGGAAAAAAGCTTCAAAGAAGTAGATTCTGATCTCTTCCCATCATTTAGTGCTGCTGCAAATAAAAAGGTCAAAAGAGAGAAAGTGGAATGCTTCCTACTGTTCTCTTATATGAAAGCTTTTTTTTTTTCAAAGAATCAGCTGGGAACTGAACTGAGATTATTCCTTTTTTTCAGATAAGTATCAAAAGCCCTCTAGTAAAGAGGTGCAGTGTGGAGATGGATCACTTTTGTCAATCACCGTCTGAATAGCAGCCATTGAGTAAACCCGTTATCTTGGTTGCTAATGGTTGATAAGTCAATTCCATGAACCTTGCAAAAGACAAATTGAAAGCAGATATATCACTTCTGACCCCACCCTTTTTATCTTAGCTCATGAAAAGAAGGCTGAGTTTTAAAGACAAACTTTGAAGATTTGGTTGTCTGTTCTCCTATCTGATACAGTACAAAAGGAGCAGGAGAGAGGAAACATGCAAAAATCGAAATTAAGGAATCTGCCCTTCTAAAATTTTGTTTGTTGGAGCATTGCATCTTTAAGCATTGATTGGCAAAGGCTGGCATTAATCTGTACATGTGTTTTTGTTGTATGTTAAACTATCATTCTCTTTGCAATACTGATTATGCTTGGATACTATCAGGGAATCTTAGAGTTTCCCTTATTTATAATTAAGAAATACCCTTTTCATTGGTCTGTCCCTCCTAAAGTTACGTTTATAGAACTGGGATTTATGAAAAGTTTTTTTTCAAATTATTTATATGTAAATAGCTCTGGGTTTTATTCTATCTTTGTAAATTGTGCAGGTCTAGACTAATACCAATTTGCAATGTGAGTCTGGAAACAGAGATTTATTTGGTTTACACAGTCTGTACTCTCTTTCCAGTCACACAGTGATACTCAGCCTTAAACTTCAATGCCTTTTTTCTACAAATAGCTACAAACAGCTACAAGCATTTATACAAACTAACCTTCAAAATAATATATAAACACACAGTGCTTAGTTTCACACTGTGAAAAATATCCTTCACACAAAGGAGCATGATACAGACCTCCTCATGCAAAATGCCAACCAGCTTGGTTCATCCACCCGGATTACCCAGAGGATGATGATCTGGACCATTACAGCCAAACACCAGCCTTCACCCCTGGGCAGTGCCTGAGCTGGGGTTGTCTGCCCTCCAAGGTCGATGGGGAAATCTCCCATCCACTTTCCCTTATTACAGCTTTAATCTGCTTCCTAAGTAGGACAAGCATAAATATGCTTCCCTGAAAACTGATAAGAAAGTCGTCCCAATTAACACTTATCACTGCTTCAAATGACAGTGCAGGGGGAGGGAAAGATTATACACCATAGGAGTTCACAACTCTTTGTTTTGAGGATAACAGTGATAAACACCCAACAAAAAGTTAGCTGCAAATTTACACCCAGCAAAAATACATGATTATGTTAGCTGTCATATAAAACTGTGAGTGTTTATTAGTGATTGTAAACAGACCTAAACCATGCATTATAGCAAATAGAAACTGTCTCTATAGAGTTAGACTGCAAAGTTCTTGTGTACTTCTATGGCACATAGCCCTGACACCAAACGGACTTCTATCAAACCTCAGCTTCCCTCTATTACAGATTCTGAATTACGATGCTAAATGTTTGCTTCTTTCAACAAGGTTCGACCTGTACTTAAGTTGGAAGGTTTCATGCTGTGTCCCCGAGGGCAGCGCCGACTGTCCCTGCCCACTCGGGGGCTCCGCACAGCCCTGCCCTGCCCGGACATGGTCCTGCTAAGCCAGGCACACTCACAGGACACATCCCAGCCCAGCCTCAGCCCTTCCCTTTGCCCAGGGTGCTGCCTGATGCCTGGGGCTGCCTCGGTGTCCCTGTGCTCTACCCTGACCCACAGGAACCCCAGGGAGCCACCAGTCCCCAGAGGTGTGGCTGTTTTGGATATGTCCAGCATGCAGGATGAATCAGCTGAAATTAACAGAGCATTTCAGGGCTACTTTCTATATGATCCAAAGAAGAAAATAGATAATTTTCTTATATTTGCTAGCAACCTTCCCAACTGTATAGATGAAGACATTTTTTCAGTATTTTTTAAAGAGTATTCTGACCTCCAGGAAAAATTCCATCGTTCTGAAAAAGTACATGCCCAAGAAAGGAACAAGTGTAAGATTCCTTAGTTTTTAATTCTGTCCCTAGCTGATCCCATAAGCTTATTGTTTTAGTTGACATTTTTTGCTGCAATCACACTTTCCTTTAACCTAAGTATACAGATCACTGGCATCATGCAAATTTTTGAACATAATCCAAGTCCATATTTGAAAAAAGGTATACCATATTCACCATATTCATCACTTCGAAAAAGAAGGATTTTATATGCAAACCAAGCCTCCCACCCCAAAAAAAAAACAAAAAAAAAAATCAAGATTCAATGAAAGGATTTTTTGGAGGACAATTTTTTTACTTCATTCTTCTTTTGCTTTTAACATAATTAATTGTTCATTCTTTAAAATTGTTTCCTGAATGAATTACTTCATAGACACAGTAGATACTTGAAAAGTCCCTTAACATTTCTAACATTCCTAATGAGCAGAATTTTCTGCATTAACCATGCCCCATGATTGGCTGGAAAATCTAAACTAAACTAGGGCAAGACACATAGAGCTTGGCAGTCTTCAAATCTCTGGTGAACTATTTCTGGGAGTGCTAATTACGATGCAATAGTGAGAGCAGGAGCTGCTCATCACTGCTGAAGCGCAAGTCAGCGTTTGTAAATGGTTCACCCTGACAGCTGTCTGCTATCTGCACTCCAAGGAGCCCCTTTTAATGTACTAAAACCTGTCCAATAGGAAATCTTTTTCCTTTTTCCCACCTTAACAGTTAAATGCATTAGTCTTCTCTGCTCTGCCAGCATAACCAGTTACTATGGTGGTACATATGCTTATCATAGCTGCATGTATGCTTAACTCCTTCATCATCAAACAAGGGAAATACAAAAACAAATGTTTCAACAGGCACCCAGGAATAGTCCATCCTTACAGCACCCTTAACTATATTGTTGGACTGGTTCATATTGCTATTTCCTTTCTTTCTATGGCATGATTTTTATATCTCTCACATATATTTTGGATACATGTTGAAAGGAAACTTAAGATTCTTTATTTTATATATTATATAGTCTCAGGAAGGAAAATTCCTTTTATTTTTTTAGCTAAATTAAAAAGTTAGCAGCAGAGTCACAGTTGAATCAAGTTCAGTTAGAAAGACAACTGGTTATTGAAGACTAAAGTTAATAGTGATAACAGGAAAAGTGTCACTCTAGAGGAGCAGCAAAAGAAAAAAAACATGCTAATCTTAAGCCGTATCAGTCAATGACTAAGTGGTATTTGATATTCATTAAAGAGGGAGGTAGCTCATAATATTTAACTGATGAATGATTAAACTAACAATGAAGTGTTAGATTGAAATTTCTGTGATTGGAAAAACTTTTGACTGGAGGCAAACCAATTTACTATGCAGTAAATTGAATGATCTAAGGGGGAAATTAATTGCTTCAATGGTCATTATATAAGGGATCCCATTAATCTTTTTATTCTTGGTTTTGTTTTGAATACATACCTTATTTTTCTGACAGTCTGATACACCGAATAAGAGACCATCCTGCCATCTGTAAAAACAAATTATTAAAAATAAGCAGGAATTTAAAGTTTATTCTACCATTGCCTTTGCAGAGTCACAGTTAATCACTACTAAACAGAAATGAACAATGTCTGTAATCTTGAAAATCATTGATCACTGCAGATACAAAAATAAATTTTTTGTTTCTTTCATATATCTCACAAGTTACCTAAGAAACAAAAAGAGTTCTTTACAAGAAGGAATGACTGCAGAGCTTTGATTGTCATGGTTATTGTGTTTTCAGTACAACCTTCTCCTGGGAAATGGAAGAAGAGGTCCCTGGCTGTATCTCCCAAACTTCAATATATGTTTACAGCATGCAGCATAACATAATTTTCAACATTAAAGAAGAAACAATAGAGGTGAAGATATTGTGCAAGATGTCAGAATGAGAAAGATGTCTCAAGCTATACATCCTTTAAAAGTGGGAAGATAAAAGAACCAGCAATAAAATTGAGATTTCAGAAATTCCTGAATTTGATCTAGCTCTAATTCCATCAAATCCTTTGCTGGTAGTCTCAATGAGAATAGAAGTAAACAAATAATAAGCACTTAGAATATAGCCTGGTGACTGGCATGGAGAAAACATAGATCAACAGGGATCAATTGTTCTCTGTCTTTTCTAATCAAAAAACCTTAAATATCAAATTAAGCCATTTTATTTCAGGTTAAAAAAAAACCCTAAAATATTATTTCTTTATACAATTAATACCTAAGTTATATTTTTACTACAGGATGCTGAAGAAGCAAATCTTTATGACTGGACGACATCACAGGAGAAAGTATATCAGGACTATTAAGCACAAAAAATAACACCTTTCACTTCAAGCACTCACTCTCACCCCTGTTATAAATTGTGGAACTCTGGGAGAATATTTCAGTAAAATATTATCCTCTTATTGCCTGTATCTTCTTATCACTCACTACTATCATCACCCACTATTCTCCCAGTATTTAGCATTTGCCTGTGCTGGAGATAGAAGCCTAAGAAAGGAATTTCCACCTGATTTATGTAACTGTCATATGCTCCTAAAAATAAATAAATATGTGTACCTGAAGAAAATGCCTTTCTCAGATGGCAATTTTTTATCAAAAGTTATCAGACATTCAGAAAAGAATATATCTTCAATTTAAAAAAAAAAAAAAATTAGTGTGTTTGGAGAACAAAAAACACTTAATGATTGCAACTCAAATTACATTCAACCATATTCTTGCAGACTGCAAACTGAGAATCGAAGGCACTTTGTGTTCCTGTAGTCAGAATGAGAAGGAACTGCAATTTTACACACGTATAATGCCACTAGCTGCTTGAAGAATTAGGAAAAAAGGAAAAGGAATATCTTATTCCATCAACTTCAAGACAATTTATTCTGGAATGCAATAGATTTCTCTGGCCTGGAGAAGAAACCTTTCCCTTTGTTTTAAGGGTATATATCACTAAAAAAAATTGTTCCATTCCAGACATGTAGCAATAATGTAATTGAAATGGCTAGTGCCTTTATAATACGCATCAAGTAATTCACTTGTTTTTACTTTATAATCCACAGTTTTTTCTGATGTGAGGTGGCAGAAAGAATAGAATTATGCTGTCAAACCGTTAGCAATGAAGTGTTTGGACTTGCAACATGGAGAATACTTTAGTTGTACTCTTGTCAGGAGATGGAATTAAAAGCAACCTGGTACAGGGTCAGATCAATTTTAGAAATGCATGTTTTGAGAAGCTATACTGTGCTGATGTAATGATAGATAAATGACTAATTTCAGATTTCAATGAAGTTCTGCATAAAAAATTTCAATTTCAATTAATTTTCTGATTAATCAGGTTTGTTTTTTTTTATTTAAAATATTTCAACAAAACAACATCAGTTATGAAAACCTTCTGAAGGAGTACAGGCAGAATACATCTAAGATTTTCCTTGTTTCATGACAGCTCAAGTGCCACACCACCAAAGAACTAAACTTAGTCAATTCTCCTAAATAGAAGATGACCAATCCATGACCCTGAAATCAAGTAGCAAGAACTGATTCCCATCCGTGCTCGTTAAAGTTGTTCTTGTTTAAGGCAAATTGCCCATGTGTGTCCTGAAAAGCACTCTGTCTTGAATCTCCCCTGGGTCCTTTGTGCTCTATTTGACAAAATTAGTATTTTTTTCTGGAAATGTGGGACATGAGTTTTTATGGGTTACTTGAGTATACAATGCTGTTGAGAGAGAGCTGGAGGGCTGCCTAAGGGAGAAAAAGCCAAGACTGGTGGCATTTTCCCAGTACCCGTCTGGGTAACCTGGGATCAACCTGCTGGGAAGGAGACCTTGACAAACCTGCTCTGACTTACCAACTTGATATACTTTAGCCTTGGTCCTGTCATGTCACAACAGATTTGTTCAGTTGTGTGGGCTGACCCTGGCTGGATGCCAGACACCCACCAAAGCTTCTCTATCTCTCTCTCCTCCTCAGCTGGACAGGGGAGAGAAAATATAATGAGGGGTTCATGAGTTGAGATCACTCACCAAATACCATCATGGACAAATCAGATTTAAATTAGAGATACTAAATTTATTACCAACAAAATCAGAACTGGATAATGAGAAGTAGAATGAGGCCTTAAAAACACCCTACCCCAAATCCTTCCCTCTTTCTCAGGTGTACCTCTGCTCCCCAGAAGTGCAGGGATAAAAGGTATGGAGCTTACAATCAGTTCATCACAAGTTGTCTCTGCTGGTGTTCAGGGAGAGGAGTCCTTCCCCAATGTGGGGTCTCTCCCATGGAGATAGTTGAACTTCTCCAGCTTGAGTCCATCCCATAGGCAACAGTCCTCCTCAAGAAGCTGCAGCATGGGTCACTTTTCCATGAGGTGCAGTTCTTCAGACACAGCCTCCTCCAAAATGGGTTCCCCATGGCATCAAAATTCTACCAAGTAGAGGTAGTGTGGGGTCTCATGTGAGGTCTTCTCCTCATGGATCTATGGAGCCCTGCCAGGACCCTGCTCCAACATGGGCCTCCCAAAGGGTCACAGTTTCCTCTCAGTCACCCACCTGCTCTGGCATGGGTGTCCTCCACGGGCTGCAGGTGGATCTCTGCATCCCTGTTGACCTCCATGGGCTGCAGGGGCCCGGGTGCTTCCTCATGGGCTTCACCACAGGCTGCAAAGCAATCTCTGCTTGGACACCTGGAGCACCTCCTGCCCCTCTTTCTCCACTGACCTGATGTCTGCAGAGTTGTTCCTCTCACATGTTCTCACCCCCCTCTCCTCTGGCCACAATAACATCTGCACAATATTTTTTTTCTTATTTCTAAATATGTTAGCACAAAGGCGTTGCCACCATTTCTGATTGGCCCAGTCTAGACCAGCGGCACATCATTTTGGAGTCTGCAGGGATTGGCCCTGTCAGACACAGAGGAAGCTTCTGACAACTTCTCATGGAAGCCATCCCTGTAACCTCCCTCACTTCCAAAACCTGGCCTCACTGAATGCATCAGCAATCGAGGGTGTCTGGCTGTCATTAACATTGCCTTGATTTTCTTACATGAGTACTGTGGGAGCAGACTCTGGTCCCATTTGCCTTGGTCTCACCTTGGCTTCATATTCCCTTTCCCTTGCAGAGCAGTTGACTCTTGCTGCTGTTTGACAGTAGGTCCCCTGTGGCCCCTCCACTGCTACCAGAACCTTGCTGTGCAAACCCAAGACATGATTCCTAACACAAGGGTAGGATGAAGGCATTTCTGACATTTTCAAGGTATCAGTTCATGGATATACAGCAGAAAATGTAGAACCTATAAGAGCACAGATCTGAATTAGGGAAATACATATTTATAATTTTTATCACTAAGGTGATTTTCTAAGGTGATAATTTACCATGGTGTATCCCATCACCAGGATTCAAAAAGTTTGAGATTTTTTGAGTGATCTGAGGCCCCAAAAATGTTCATCTCCCAGCACTCCTTTGCTTTGCTGGTGCTGACATTGAGATAAGAGTCTGGAAGGCCCTGAATGGGTTGACAAGACTCTGACATCTTCTCACTAAGTGATTCTCATATAGAAGAATGCTTGTACAGAGCAAAATGCTGGATGAGTGCAGAGGATGAGCCAATCCTGTCATTGTTGCTGATTACTAGATAGGTGAAATTGTGTTTGATGACCTACACAGCACTGTATATGAACTTGGAATAAATACATAATACAACATGGTAATTTCTTTCTTAAATAAAAATGAATTAATTCTTTGAATAAATTATTTGGAAAACATCATTGCCACATTTCTAACTAAGGTTATAGAGATTTTTCAACACAATAATTCTTTCTCCTTGCTAATAGGCATTCTTTAGTCAGAGAAGAATAATTTTTGTTTACTTATATACCAATATGCTATTATATGCTAATATTTATTTTATATATATATATATACTGAAAAGATTAAATGGGATACAGAGAGAAATTGAGATGTTTAGTGCATCAGCCAGTGCAAGATTTTGAAAAATGTCTCAATGTAATAGGGAAAATGTGGGGGTTTTGTCCATACAGAGCTTCTGTCACATCTATAATGCATTGTAAACTTTAGCCAGTTCAGGTGTGCAGACAGTGACTTAGAAAGCACAGAACTGTCATTGAGATATCAGTGCACTGAATTCACATGACACAATCTTACAAATGGCATGTGTCAGGAAAAAGATTGCTGACTTTTTTCTGCTGCAATATTTTCCATCAGAAAATGCCATTTAAGCAAAACCAATTCATTCTGCAAGACTATCTATTTCATTGACAATTATATCTAAGAACTATATAAATAATCCATTTCATAAGATCAAAGAAATAGATAATTTGGACTTCTATATTAATGTATACAATTATTTTGTCAATAAAACCAAAACAAAATATTTCAGCCTTACCAAAGCAAACTTATTTTAAATATACCTAAGCAGAACCTTTTAATAAAACCAAATGAAATGTTTTCAATTTTCCAGATTGCTACATTTGAATTCCATATTTTTAATTCCTTCAGGTTCAGCAAATGCGACTGTAAGAAAACATTACTCTGATGAACTATGTCTAGAGGAGAAAAAGTTAATCCTGCAAGAGACCAGTGATAGGACCACAACTGTTTATAAGGTTTTATAATGACTTGTGCTTCTGACTGTTTGATTTGCTTTGGAAAAGAGTTTCTTAAAAAGTGATAGGCCATATACACCAGAATTTCTCTTTAACATGTGACTTGTAAACTTCTTCAGGTCCTCCACAACTGAAAGGACCAAAATATTTTATCTTAGTTAAGTTTAAGTTTAAGTTTAAACAGTAAAGTTAAGTCTATTTGCTAGTTAAGAAGTAAAATCTTTTGCCTCTTAGACTATGAATAAGAAGCACATGAAAACGCACTACAGAAAATTCCTGTATTGCTGTTCTTCTGGTACTTAAAGAAAGTTTTAAGACCCATTAACTGTTTTTCAACCCTGGTGAAAAAGGTGATTGCTAGTTCCTTTTTCTTCCTCCCTCAGTGGATTGGGAGGCAATTTCAAAAGTTCTGTCCATAAATTACATCACATTTATAAAGATATTACTCTCAATCATCGTTCACAGAACCCATTGAATTAACATATGAATCCCCTATATTTTAAATCATTGAATACCGAGTCAATATTTATTGAAGGCAACAGTGATGAATTCCATAAACTTCTACAGATTTTGCTGCTTTTTTCAGAATGGGAGCTTTCATGTAAAAATAAATTCTCACACGCTTTGGCTGTGAAAATAGCCTTCATTTCCTAAATCAGTAGATTTCTGTCTTGTTTGTTCTGCAGTCAAGACAGACTGAGCAACATAACACCTGCATAAGTGTAGATGTCTTTCATCTGGATAGGGTTTTAACTTCAAGGCTGGTATTGGAATCTTTAAATGATTAGGGCCCAATTTTCAGTTTGTAACAAAGTGCAGAGATATTGTAACCAAAATCACAGTTTAGTTTCCAGTTATTCCTGCTTCAGCAGAGCTAAATCTGATATTGCCTCCTTCCCAAAGCCACTGCAGGGAACAAGAGTCTCAGCACCTCCAGCAGCATTCCAGGCAGCAGTTTTTTGCAGAGCTCATGGTGCTCCTGAACTAGGGCCAGTCTGGCAGGGAGGGACCAAGTTCCTTCAGCCTTTTTGCTGCACAGGTCTGACAAGGGAATTACAGCCTTGTCCCAGGCTTAACAAGACAATTTAACAAATAGATTCCAGATGGCCAAACCTGTATTTTTACACACAGCATCTGACACCTATATAGGATGTTATGCAATTCCCCTTTGACCAGACAATAAAATGTTCTCTTTCTTTTTGTTTTGCACAGGTAAACAAACCATTTTGAAAACCAAATCAAACTGAACTGGGTGATATTAATTTTGTCCTTCATTCTATGCAGTTCTTAAGTCTCAGCCACAAGCATCCCTGGTTTTACAGTGTTAAAAACTCATTAACTTCTCATGGAAAATACTGACTGACATTTAATAGTGGCAAACAATATGTCCTCTTATGAATATAATGACAAACAGCTTCCACTCTACACTGGTGAAAGCATTGATTGATATAATTTTGCTTATGTTTCACATTTGGGACAAAAATCTTTTCTATAGATTTTCTTGTAAAAGAAGAGAGGCTATATTGACAAAGGTGAGCATCTAATATTATTGGAAGACATCTCTGAAAGCACTTAAAGTAGAAAACTTTTGAAAAAATAATAAATGCATCAATAAAATGTAGAAGAACTTTCTGAGAACACTGTAAAATCAAATTATGCTGAGATTGTCTCTTGGATTCCAAGTGGTGCAGGTAAGTGTCTGAAGTGTGGTGCAGCACCTCCAAAGCTAGTGTGTGCTTATGCTGTATGAGTGCTTGGACCCCATTTATTCCCATTTTCCAGGACTGTTTGCATCTTGTGGATTTAAATTTTTTTAGGCACGACAAACTAACCTAGATTTCTGTGGACCAGTGGTGCGGGTAGACTTCAGCAAATGCTCCTGCTCTATGATGGAAACCATTCACCCCCATATTGCTGTGCACAGATAAGTCAGTTTTGCTGAAAACTGTGAGAGATGCCAGAGGCATTACTGTGGTAGAAAAAGCACTTATACACTCAAAATTTGAACAGGTTGAGATTTTATGTATAAAAATTCATATAAAATATTATGTCCCATATTAATTATATTAATATTATTATATTGATAATATTATTAATATTATTAATAATGATATCAGTAATATTAAAAATAACAATAATATTATTATATAACTCCTTTTTGCATAAATTTATGCTTTCAAGTAAAAGAAGGTATTTTTCTTTCAAGAATTTCGATACATAGTTTTGAAAAACTGTTTTGTTACTGTGTTGGATTGACCTTGGTCAATAGCCACATATGGGTATGCAGTCACAATTTCACTCCTCTTCAACAGGACAGAATAAGAAAAGAGAATGAAAAAGCTCATGGTTTTGAGGCAAAGACAGAGAGAGATCCTGTAACAATTAGTGTCACAGATAAAGCAGACTTGACTTGAGAAAAT
The DNA here is from genome assembly GCA_013397395.1 of Sinosuthora webbiana. Taxonomy (NCBI): domain Eukaryota; kingdom Metazoa; phylum Chordata; class Aves; order Passeriformes; family Sylviidae; genus Sinosuthora; species Sinosuthora webbiana. Next base: position 201,221 of record VXBN01000225.1, on the reverse strand, counting down.
TAATTTAATTTATTTTAAAGTAAAATAGATATGGATGGGGAGATAGAAAGAAAAATTCCCTCCACCCTTTATTGTCAGGCTTTACTTCATTTCTTCATCCATAAGTCTCTGACCTTGTCCCATCCTGAGCAGCCCAAGGGGAATGGGGATTGGGAGCTATGATCAGCTCATAACAGTTTCTTTCTCAGTCCCTCCTCACACTGCCTGCTCCTGCGTGAGCTCCTTTCCGTGGGCTGTAGCTCCAGCCAGGAGCCTGCTGCAGTGAGGTCTCTCCAGTGAGCTGCAGCTTCCTTCAGGGAATATTGATCTGCCACAGCATGGGGTCCTCTGCAGGCTGCTTCACCATCCTCCTCGGTGGGCCACAGGGGTACAGCCCGCTTCCCTTCAGCCACTCCATGGGCTGCAGGAATCCCTCGGATCTGGCACATGAAACACTTCCTTCCCTCCTTCTGTACTGACCTTGGTGTCTGTGGGATGATTTCTCATGCTTTTATTCTTTTCTCACTCTGTTCCCTGACAGACTCTTCCATGAAGCACTTTGCCCTTCCTTCAATATGTTTCCTGAAGACATCACCAGAACCACTGTTGGAACTGCCAGGAGTGTCCAGCATGGGGCAGCCCCTGGCCTTCTTCACAGAGACCAGCACTGCAGTTCCCCCCTCTACTACAACTCCTGGACACCAATGCCCAAAACAAAATCTGACACCTCCTTCCTGAATAATGGAAAGTAGTTTTCAATCAGGGTTTATTTTTTCAGTTTTTCAGTTAAAACTTCCCTGAAAGGAGTGAGCTGCTTTTATATCATGCTATAACTTCCTTCCTTGCATTTTAATGTTCAAAAGATTGCTTTTTTCTTTTTCCATTTGCCAAATGAAAAAGCAGATTTTTCCTCTCTGTGATTAAAGGAATCATAAAGTTATGCATTCTATTCTGTATTCTGCAAATGTTTCTAATTAGCTCACTGGCTGAAGTGGCAAAATGCATTAAAAGACTGGGATTTTTGGTGTTTTGTTTTCTTAATTGGAGGTCAAAAATCCTTGGAACTGTAACAAACAGAAATAGATGTAGGACACACCTATAAGGCACAAGAAATACACAGCTCTTAGCCTTTGGAATATGTGGATGAAAAAAAAAATTAAAATGTATTTTTAGAAGTAAGAGCCATTAGAGGCTGTTAGAAACAAGGAATTCACTCTGGCTTAATCAGCGAATAACATAATTCTAATAACACACAAGTGATTTTTTTTAAGTACAAGAATAATAAAAAAGCTAGGACAGAGAAGAAAATAAAGATAACCTGCTGTTCTGTTTATTTTTGTGACACTAATAACACTAAAAGTGCCCCATTTTGTAGGGCTTAACTCACATACACACTGTTCTACCATTTAGGCAATTAAGAAAATTAATTTCAGAAGAGAATAACCCACAAAATAACTCTCTTCTCAAGAACAGAAAAGAGAAAATATACATAAGGAACAGAAAGACAGAGACTAATGGAGGAAGTTTTAAAATTATGAATAAAAAAGAATTCATCTTTCTGTGTTCTGTGCCTGATGGTGCATTTCAGACTGATTTTAGAGGTGAAGAGCTGCAGTAATTGACCACGAAAACCTAAAGAAAAGTCGAATCAGTTTTTCTTTTAACCATGTGTCAAATAGAATCAGTTCCTAATTACAGACCAGGTAAGAAAGTTGCTGTTGCAACAGTATATGCAGAGCCATTCATTTGGGAAGATATGGTAGCATTTTTTCTGTACTTTTAGTGTGTCTGGAAGATTGCACAGAGGAACTGTAGTCTATAACTACAGCCTCTGCTATAATAATGCAGCTAATTAATAGCAATCCATTATGTCATTTATACTAAATAAAGCTTAACTTTTCTTTCAGGAGCCAGATGCACTGTTCAATAATCACTCAGAGCAAAAGAGTTTTACACTTTTAAACCTTAGTGCCTAAGTTCTAGCTGATCAGCATTGTATGACTTCAACATCTGTGCACTCCAACTGGTTCCAAATGCCTTTTTTAAAAAGTTGTGGGTTTTTAATTTGAATTTATTTAATTGGAGTCGTAGAGGCAATTTAGCAGCAACCTTATGCAGCTATTTTTAGTCTCACTTTAGATTAAAACTAACCTTATTCATTCAAGCAAATCTACATCACTGGATGGATTATAAATTGGATTAGTGACAGTAGCTACAGTTTCACTGGCAATGCTGAAGGACTAGAATGGTACAAAGGGAAAAATTTGCAAAGCAGACTTGGATGTGTATTTGTCTTGTTAGGTGCCACTAGAAATTAAAAAATCCAACTTATTTACCCACTACAATCCCAAATTTCTCTTTGTGCAGGGAACAGCTGAACAGATTTTTTTGGTTAGTTTACAACTAAGCTTTTGACTTATTTAGAAAATTATTTCACTTACCCACATGCTCTGGTTCAGTAAGCATGCTCAGAGCTTCTAAATCAATATAAATAATGTTAATAAACTACTTCATAATAAATAATTAGGGTCTGTATAAAAAATATGGAAGATCAGATAAAATTCCTTTCTTTGATCTGGAGTATGAATTTGTACTTAAGTTTCTCTCATTCTCCTTCCTTGTAGGCATCACAGTCAGCAATTTATTTATTCTTTCTCTGGTCTGCTTTATGCATGCCAAAACATGAGGTTTGCCAGAAAATAACAATGACTCTGTGGACAGATGATTAGCACAATCGCCAGGGCTCCAGATCCTCATTAATACCCTTCTTACTGCAGATAAGTTTAACAAGAGAGATTTTGCCACACCACAATATACCTCAAAAAGACATACAGAATTAACTCATGCATAAAACCATGTTTCATACTGCTGAAATAAAGCTTAAAATTAATAGAATATAGAAAAACAAAATTTTAATGAGGGAAAATGTCTGTCAAGACTATCCAGTGCTCAAAGTGGGAATACTGCTGTGCAGCCAGAAAGATGTCTCTCTAAAAGTAAGGTGTCAATTTGTTGGATTAATCAGTTCAAATATGGTCGAAGTGGTCCATGATATTTCCTAGTAGCTGACCTCAGATAAATGACTCTCTAGTGAGCATATGGATTTACCTGAGCCTTACTCCTAGGTGCCTGCCTCCTTCTGTGTTTGTAAGGCTTGTACCCCCATACGTTTATGGACTTGTACACATCTGTACAGATATATCACCAGGTTCCTGAGGGCACTACCAGGCCTTATTCTGCCTGTCCAGCTCCACCTGCTCCCCACGCCACCCATTGGTCCAGGAGCCCCCTTTCAGCCCACATGGGGGTCAGCAGTCCCTGCCCAGCTAGGGTGTTATTCTCCAGTCCTCTCTTTGGCCCTGCCACTCAGAAGAACTTTGAGTTTTCTCTGCACATAATTCATCTCATGGGTGGACTCTCAGGAGCCCACCTCCTTTAGTCCCTTTCTGTTGCCCCTGGCTGGCCTCTTGCCCTGGTTCTTCATTTGCTGTGCCTGAGGTTGTCAATGATCCTGTTGCTGGTACCTGGTGTTGGCCACCCTATGGGCCTGCCCCCCTTGGAGAAGACACAACCTGTGATGTGGTCACCCTTTGCCCCTGTCCCTCAGAGACCATCTGTCCTTCGCAGCAGTCTTACACAGATACCTTTTGAGCTAAATTAGGAGTTGTGTAATTCACTAGGCAAATTAGCATTATATTGTGATGCTTGGATTAAATTCCTGTTAGAATTATAGATCCAGATGTTTACTGAAAAATCAAAGTTCCTCAGGAAGAGCAAAAGAAACCAAACTGAACATGGGTCTGGTCAAAGACAATAAATAGCTGGAAGCAGACTGGAATTAGATTCTCCATTAGGGAAACAATTCACCTGTATGTCAGCAAATCCTTGTTTGGAGAAAAAACAAATCAGAAAACTCCTTACTCTTGAACTGACAGCATCCCAGCTTAGTATCCCACGGAAATTTTTTGCATATTTGTGACATATTTCTAAAAGGCAGAAGGTTGTAGGCTTCTTTCCAGGCTATACAGCAATGTCTGTTATATTCCTTCACTTTTAGTTATCTAAGTGTGAAACCATGTGTTTCAAAGATAAACTGACAACCCACAAGTTTTTATTTTCTTTCATTTTCTACTGAAAAGAGCACTTACACTCAAAATCTGTGCAAAGACTTATCTTGAGTAGCATTTGGGATGTGTGACCAGCTCACCATGCCCTGGGCTTCAGGACTTATGAACACTGTGCTAAGATCAAGAACAACAGTGGAGATCCTTATCCTGTCCCTGAAGCTTTGCAGTCAGCTCTGAAAACATTTTGTTCTTCTCTCAGGTATTGGTAGTCGATAATAGTTACTTCACACAACATTTAACTCTCCTCTCCTCCATTTATTTTTTTTTCACTTTTATGTGTGGCACTAGAAAGATTCTTTTGGCATATTAAATTGGTTTGACCATTTTGGTCTGTTAAGTTAAATTTCACAAGAGGTGCATCTGTTACAATAAAAGCAGCAGAACTGGCAGTTAAACAAGCAGCCTGTTCCTCTAGAATATTTGATGGTCCTGTTAGTAACTAAGACAACAACCTCACAAACTCTGCAGTGGCCTCACTCAAGTCACTAGAAGTGTCAAAAAATATCAATTAAAAAAACTTCCTTGTGGACTAAAATCTCAGACATTTTCAGGCATACAGGTACCTAAAGATCAAGTTTTACTACAATTCCTATAATCAGTGCCACCTATTTCTGCTTGAAACCACATTTCTGCTGCTTGACATATGCAAAGCCAGTGTTGTTTCATGCCAGTAATTGGTTCAGAGCTTAGCTCAACCTGAAGCTCACACAATCCTTGAAACCATTTTTGCCAGCAGCCTGAATCAATGGCAAGTATTGAATACACCTAAAGACAGAATCTTCCTAAAGCACTGTCAGATATCTGCTTGTGTTACCCCAGAAAAGTTATATATCTAAAACATAAAAATTTTCCACTGCAATTGTGAAAACAGGGAAAGATTCCTGCCTAACTAAGAGCTAGTAAAATGATGGAACTCTTCTTTCTCTTCAACTCAATACTGGCTTGCATATGGTAACTGCCTTCTGAAAAATCTTGGCTAATATGCATACCTTGTGGCAACAAGACATCTAGATCATGGCAAAGCCAAAATGCCGTCAAAGACCTGGACCTACAATATTATTTCCACTAGATTTTTTTTCTTCAGGTACATGTTTCACTCGATTTCTGAGCTTCACTTGGAGCACAGGAAATTTTCATGTCCATTGAAGTTTCTGAACCTTGAGACCTTTGATACAATATACTCCAAAATTTGGTTCAGAATTCTGTTTTGTGACCTCCATTGATAATAAATTGTATTCTGACTGACAGATGGAGCAGCTGCTATGTCTTAAAACCAGACAGAAAGTCAGCCCCATAAAGTCACTTATTCCCTCCACCACCAGTGAGATGGAGGAGAGAATCGAAAAAATGAGAAAACTCATGGATTGAGGTAAAGACAGATTAATAAATCAAGCAAAAGCCACACAAGCCAGCATAGAAAAATAAGGAATTCATCCACCACTTCCCATTGGCAGAGAGGTGTTCAGCCACCTCCAGGAAAGTCAGTTTCTGTTGCACGTAACAGTGAATTGGGAAGACAAATGCCATCACTTGAAGAGTGTTTCATCCCACTTAATTTTTCTTCACACAGATTTATATGGTGAGTATGATGCCATATGGTATGGAATATCTCTTTAGTCCCAGACAGGCAGGCTGTCCTGGTTGTGTCCCCTCCTAGCTCCTTGTGCATCCCCAGCTCTCGCTGGTGGGGTGAGGTGAGAAGTAGAAAAGGCTTTGATGCTTTGTAAGTGCTGCTCAGCAATAACAAAAGTATCCTTTTGCTATCAACACTGTTTCCATAAAAATCAAAACCAAAGCTCCGTACTAGCTGCTATGAATAAAATTAACTTCATCCCAATAAAAATTAGCACAGTTACTTATGTTAACTTCTTTAAAAGTCTTTCATTCCACTTGTTGCAGTGAAGATAGGTTCACAGATCTTCTGGTTCTCCTCTACTCAAATATAAAATGTGTATATTCCGATGCCAAAATTATACTGCAGGCTGTTATGGGACTCCAGTTAGGTGAACAGAACACAGTGGCCCTTAGTGTAATTTACTGGTGTTTGTTTGAAACTCTCCTGGCATTTTATAGGCCATAGAGAAAGTAATGAAACTTTTTTTCTGACAGACCTGCTGTTTTAGGGGATTTGTGGTTTAAAATAAATGTTTGTCCTTTGTAAAAGAAATTATAATAATACATCTTTTCTACTGTACTTTGAAAATTAGTTTCAACATAGACGAAGAATACAGACATGGCAGCAACTTGCAAGTTACTAAAATTTTTCTTTTCATTTAAACCTTGCATTTTCATATATCAGTCAGGAACTGCTGGTAAATTAATAGATGCATATCATATCAAGAACAAAACATTTTAAGGAATTCTGGACACTAATAAAGTCATGGGTTGTGTCAGTTTCCAGAAGAGGTTTTAATCAGAAGAAAATGCTGTTCTGCAAGCAAGTCTTAAAATAGTCTTAACTTACCAGATGTCCTTCATGAATTGAGGATATTTAAAACTCTTTTAGAAACCTAGGGGTATTTTTTCATCTAGGAACTGGGTAAATTACAGAGTAGAATACTCTCAATTTACTAAATATCTGGTAATTGTATCTCATCTGATTAAGCACCATTGTTTCATGGGTTTGTGTCCCATTTTCAATGTATAATATGATCAATGAATTCCTCTTTTAAAAATATTTGATACATTGAGAAAAAAAAAATGAAAAATACCTTGCTTTAAAACTGGATGACAATATATAGGTTTAAGAGACGGAGAATATCAGAAGAGAGGGTGGAGGAGTGGCAAAGTTGACCGGGAACAGTTTGGTTATTGTTATTGATGCTGTGCTTTATAACACTCTAAGCTATTAAATTCTGACAGCGAAATATTCTGCCTGTAAGTCAGTCATGATTTTTAGCATGAACAAATATAAACAGGACATCTAATTTCAAAATTAGGTCAGTGCTATTTACCTGTAGGTGGCAGAAAATGGTATCATAAATCTTAGACTTTAGTTGACTTAGCATGATGACTTCCTTTGTGTTGAAATGTAATGAGTTTTGTGAGCTACTTGGATTTTAAAGTATTTGTACATAAGCTTTGTTTCCCTGTTTTTGTTTTGTCCTCAGAAAAAGTTTTATTGTGTGTGTGAGTGTTTCCATATGAGTGAAGTCAGGCAGAAAGTACAAATCGGTGACTTTGAAACAGCAGCAGTCTCTCCTGAAAACAACAGGACCTGGGGACATATAAGTCTCTAAAGACACACAATCACCTTCAAGCACAGCATAGAATTCTTTAATGCTTGTTCACTGCAGTTATACACTTCATGTGATGACTCAAAAGAATGATTTGGTGAACTGAGACATAGACTCACTAAATAGACTGGTAATGTCAGAAAATTTAAGTTCTTATAGACTGGGAAGGTCAAAAAGCTGTAAGTTCTTAGGCAGAATGTATAAATTTGACTTGAAAGTTATTTGGCATGCTTCCTAGTACCATGCACTTCTGTAGGATACTAAAGAAATTAAAACTAAGTAATTAATAAAATAGATTGTGAATTTTAAAAAATAAACCCACAGAATGGCCATTATTCTAGACACTATGAAATCAGTGTAAACCATTCCAACACAAACCCGCCCCAAACCTTTCAAACTCAGAGTGTTTTCTGGGTGTTCCTAGAGCATCCACTGAAACTTTACCTTCTCAATAAATTAAAGAATTATTAAAGGTGCACTAATTATCTGTGCACTTTCTGTTGCATATCAAGAGATTATACTCTTTAAAGCAAAATAGCAAAAAGGACACTTTGCTGTGTCAGGATAATAAAGTCTTCATTACATTCTAGCCCAATTTTTCTTTTTTTTTCTCCTTTTTTTCTTTTTTTTTTTAGTGGGGTAGATATAGCAATTTTTGCTAATGTTAATAGGCAGTGGAGAGACTTAAAATAAGCATTTACCCTAAGGACATGGATTAAAGAACAAGCTCATGCATTTTTTACCCTGGAGGTTGTGTTCAGTTTGTGGGTCACTGATTCAGCAAGACTAAGATAGAAAGAGGTGACCTGAACAGCACATCTTTTGATAGGTAGAGAGAGAGGTTAGAGGTGACTGTAGCCTTTACAACACTAGCTCCTATACACAAATTGCATTAACAAAACTTCCTGCAGGTGATGGCATTCAGTGTCATTTCTGTATCTGTGCATTCTCCTTCCAAAATAGCTGGAATTTTAGTCTCCATCAATGAACCAAACTTTTAGTTTGGTTTTTTTCAGCCCAAAGATGGTTTAAAAGGCTAACAAGAAGGAACAGTTTCCACATTGCTGCCAAGAATATTAATTTACTATGGCTGAAATCTGCACTGGGGCCTTTATGTCCTGGGCATGTTTCCCACATCTCCCTTCTAGGAGCAAGAGTAGGGCTTCACTCGCAAGTATCTTAAAGACTTCTACAGATTTCAGTGAGGATAAAGTTTAAACCTTTTCTTTTTATCACCTTTTAGTTAAGCTTTTTTCCGACTTGGGAAATTGTCATTTCTTACCTTGTCCATTAAATTCTTGAGGCTTCTGAAAAGCTGCTTGTGAAAATATGACCACAAGCTCTCCTCTTGTTCTTTTATGGCCTCATGTGATATAAGAGAAAGTCTGTGAATGGTCTTGTGAGATATTCCTTTCTTAATAACTCTATTTCAGATGCAGACAGGCAATAAATAAAACTGAAATTTACCTACAGCTATTTAAGATTTCCAGAGCTTCTAAATCAAGACACATAACCATCGTTTTAAGAAAAACTGATAATTTATTCACTATGATCTTTACTTTTTTTTCAGAGGAGGAAAATGGCTGGAAAACCAGGGAAGACAAATCACAGAATCACAGAACCAGAGAATATTCTGAGTTGGAAGGACTCACAAGGATCATCAAAGTCCAACTCCTGGCCCTGAACAGGACCATCCCCAAGAATCACATTGTGTTCCCAAGTCCAAATGCCTCCTGACCTCAGTCGGGCTTGGTGCTGTGACCACTTTCTTGGAGAGCCTGCTCCAGTGCCCAACCACCCTCTGGATGAAGAACCTCTGTGTGAAGTCCAGCCTAAACATTTTTTTACATAACCTCATGCCATTCTCTGATCACCACAGAGCAGAGATCAATGTCTGCCCCTCCTCTTCCCCTCATGGGGAAGTTGTAACTGCAATGAGGTTTCCCCTCAGTTTCCTCCAGGCTGAACAGACCAAGTGACCTCAGCCACTCCTCGTACAGCTTCACCTCCAGATCCTTTACCATCTTTGTTGCCCTCCTTTGGACTCTCTCCAATAGTTTAATGTCTTCCTTATACTGTGGCACCCAAAACTGCCCCCAGCACTGGAGGTGAGGCTGCCCCAGTGCAGGGCAGAGGGGACCATGCCCTCCTTGCCCAGCTGGCCATGCTGGGCCTGATGCTCCCTGGGACACAGTTGGCCCTCCCAGCTGCCAGGGCACTGCTAATTCATATTATTCTGTTGACCAGGACCCCAGGTCCCTTTCTGCAGCACTGTTTTCCAGCCTCTCATTCTCCTGTCTGTCCACCCAGGGTTGCCCCATTCCTGGTACAGAATCCAGCTCCTGTCTCTGTTTCATGCAGCTGGTGATGGCCCATCTCTCTAATTAGTTGAGGTCTCTCTGCAGGGCCTTTATGCCTTCAAGGCAGTCAACACCTCCTCCCAATTTACTATCACCACCAAACTTAGTATCCCATCAAGTCCTGAGCCCATGCCTTTTATGAATCTTGCTGTCTTTTCCTGATCTTTACATCATAATACTAGGGGTGCTAATTTATCGCTTCCACAGTAGAAAACAGTGGTTCATGTGGCATTTTGGAGGCCATCACCTCAGCAGCATTGGAGATCTCTCTCCAGAACCACTACAACTGAGACTCTGAATCCCCCTGAGTAGAGTCATGAGTAAATTAGTGGTTGACAGAGATTATACTGGAACACTGGTTAGAAAGACCCAAACCAAAGCATAACACCATGCTGGTTATGAGGAATTCCAGCAATAGTTTTTGGGTACTCACAGATAAAAGAATAAGAAGTGAAATATTGAAGTAGTTAATTGTTGTAGCTGCAAAACATTGGATCTTATTCATGTAGAACTGGAATTACTTTGATGAACAGAAGTTCAGGAATAAGCAATAATATTGCTAATTAAGCAATTTCTCCACTTATTTAAATCAAAGAGGTCCTTTGACCAATTTTTCTCACTGTCTTAATAATTTCTTTTAATATTAGTTTGTAAATATTTTTTATGAAGTAAATTAGTTTCAGTGTAAGTCATGCAAACAACCCAGTATCTCTTACAGCCCAGTTGGTAGCTGCTGTAAGGAAGGAAAAGGCTTCAGAGACAAGACAAAGGTAATCTTAGTAATGGGTCTACAGCATTCCATTCTAGTATGATAACAACTAAGTTGGAAGTGGAAGGGGAGATTAGCTCCATATTTCTGGTGTGGCATGGAGTCTGTAGCATTAAAATTTAATCATGCAGACCTAAACTTTTGTTTTTGCTAGATATGCACAAAGGAAAAAAACAACAACAACAACAACAACAACAACAAAAAAAAAAAAAAACAAAAAAAAACCCTTGTCATGCACCATTAGATTTTAAAGTTTGGAGTGAAGCAGAACTTCTTGGTTTCTTTTATTCTTTTTAGGTCTTCCTGAATAATTTTTACACAAACCTAACTTATATTGCCAGTAGTCTTCATTCTCATTATTCAGATGGGGGAAATAAATCCATTCTTTTCCTATATTAAACTAACATTCATAAAATCTGGTCTTTTTAGCTCAATTTTACTTAAATATTTATATAATTTCAACTTTTTTTTCATAAGAAACCTCAAAGTACTGTGTTTCACATTTGGATTAGAAGGTGATGAATATTATGGTATTCTTCTGTGTCTCCAATCAATGAATTCCATTATTTTATTTTAATCTCCAAAAATGTGATGACTTACCCACTTTCTCATGAAGTTAGGTAGTTAAATTCTGAAGGTCAGAGTAACCATGACCCTGCTCAGTCAACAACTGGAAAACACTAGATGAAACATTAAATGTGACTCAGTGTTCTTCCTATAAGGAGCTGTTGCCAAGAGCACAACCGTGGGTGTAGGTATTTATTGTGTTCAGGCTTCAGTAAACTTCATCATGATAATTAATTCATGAGAAAGGGAAGGTATACATGATTAAGGTCATTTCATCACCAAACAAAAAGTGAGAAGTTGTCTCTTAGCCCTGGTGTTCATGCTATTTATAAATCCAAGTTCAGAGGGGAGTCTAGAAACCAAAGGCTGCTTTGATGATTTGTGCGACATGTCTTCAAATGAAGAAGCAAATATGATGGAAAGCTCCCTAGGGGGTTTCTTCTGCCTGCAGGCATAACCTCTTTTTTCCTTGGATTTAGTTTCAATTAACTCCTCGTCAGCTATGTGCTGAGCTCAGCAAGGCACCAGAGCAGTCAACAGTCTTCATAAATTGTGACAAAAAATATATTTGAATATAATCTGAATTATTTATCAGAGTCCATCATATCCTAGCCTTTCTTCCATGTTGTTTTGATAACCATGGGTATGATGATTCAGTATTACGTTGCATTTTTATATGGTTATTTATGGTCCCATACAGTGTCTGCAAAAGATACTTTCTCTAATGTGATCACATTTTGCATTCCTTTTTTCAGTCGCAGTGAATGGATCTCTAGATATTTGGTTTATATATTTTTATGGTCTACTTTGTTTTACTTTCTACCTTTCTTTAGGTTTTCTAAGTAACATCTAAATCAGTGTATCCTCAAGACAAGAGGTAAATCACTTATTACAGGTAGAGTCAGCAACTATATCTATATTTATTATTATAAAAGGGTTTGACCCAGATGACTAATTTAAATGCAGCCATTAAAAAATGTTTATCCAGAGCAAGATATATTTTAGAATGCATTTGAAAGCTGTCTGGAGCTGACTGACAAAAGGGACACCTTTAAATGTTAGTTCTAGCTATGATTTGATATTAAAACATGTTTTATGTAGTATACCTTGAAAACCAGCCTTTGTTTTGATTTCATAGTTTTATTTGCTATGTCAGAAACTGTGATAAATGACACTGACTAGGCTGAAGATTTCCAAAAATAAAAATCAGTATTTCATCCAAGAACGTGATGATAAGACAAACTTTTTATAAACAAGCCCAAAACAAATCAGAAGGGTGTTGGCATACCTGGTGATCTGACCTTATCCTAGCTGCTCAATGGAGTGAGAACTTAAATAAGTACTCATACTATAGGAAAGATAGTTACCTGAAAAATTAGTACAAAAGTCCCTTTATGGACCTGTCATGTTCCTACAGGCAATGCCCACTCATAAATTTTGCATGAATCTTCCAGAAGTCTGGTAAAAATCATTATGGAATTCCTTAGTATGTGTAGGTTTGGTTTTCTTTCACTGGTTAACACCTGGAAAGGTCCTAAGGAACCTAAGTGGTATTCAGCTTCTGCTTACACACCAGCAGGATACAGGGAAGTTATTGATCTGGTTGTAGAGGTATATTATACAGATAGTCCTATTCAGAAAGATCAAAATAGAAGATGGGAACAACATGTCTCCATTCAATGACCCTTCATTTTAGTAAGGATTCTAAAATACCACTTCCCTCCAAATATTATTCTTATTCAAATATTATTATTATATTCATTATACTCACTGTACAAGTTACTAAAAACCTAATAAAATAATAAGATTAATAATTTCCAAGCTAGTTTCTTACTAGCTGTGCTTGTTACTGCTCAAAAGGTTGAGCACTCCATTTTAAGTATTACGGAATGCAAAAAATACAGACTGAATTTTTTACTGGTGGTGTGGTCTAAGCCCAGCTGGAAATTAGGCACAATGTGGCCGCTCAGTCAACCCTCCTCTCTTGCCCCCACTCCAGTGGAATGGGGAGAAGAATCAAAAGTAAAACTTATAGGTTCAGAAAAGAAGAGCTTAATAATTAAAAACAAAGTAAAACACAATAATAATTGTAAATAATAATTGTAAATAATAATAATAATAGACGCAAACAAACAAGTGATGGGCCATACAATCACTCACCACCCACTGACTAATGCCAGGCCTCTCTTTCCAAACCAACACCAGTCCCCCCTTCTGGGTAACTCCCCCCAGTTTATCTAATGGGTATGACATTCTATAATGTGGAGTATCCCTTTGGCCAGTTCAGATCACCTGTCCCAGATGTGCTTCCTCTCAGTTTCTTTCGTGTATCTTCTCATTGGAACAGCATGAGACACACACATAAAAATGTCCTTGACTTAGGATAAACACAAATTAGCAAAACCCAAAAGATCAGTGTGTTATCAACATTATTCTCATTCTGAATCCAAAACTCTGTATCAGCTACTGGGAAGAAATGAACTATCTCAGCCAAGACCAGGACAACTCGCTTTTGTCTAACATAGCAGTGAGGATATTGTGTGATGAAACGTGGCCTAAAAAAAAAACATAAAGCAAGAAATTAATATTACAGCTTGTCTTTGAGAATTTCTGCAGACCTGGTAACACCTCAGATGCCTGCAGAAAATGCCTTGAGGATGATGGCCATCGATTTCTTATTAAAAGGTTATTTTCTAAGAGATGTGTAACAACTCAATGCTATGATAAGGGGAAGGAAAGAAGCAGTGAAGCTTCAAGATACATTTACTAGCAGTAGTAGTACCTGCAGGAGAAAATAGATCAAATTGGCTACGACCAAGTACTACATCTACTAAAAGTGATAAATATTGGTAGCCAAGTGGCAGAGCAGGATCTAGCTATTGCAGGACTATGGATTTTGTTGTTTTTTTGTTTGTTTGTTTGGTTGGTTGGTTGGTTTTTTTGTAAGTCTGGTAGTGCTCAGTATTTTCATTAAAATGCCTGGATAATGGAGAAAATTATGAGAGAAAATATTGAAATCACATTAATCAGAAAGGGAACTCAGGCTCTTTGGAAGACAGCCTCAGAGTTCAGAACGGTCCTTTGCAACTGATGATCATCAGTTGTCTTGATTCCAATGACATCACCAAACAGACAGTACTTGCTAGGTAGGCAAGCAAAGGGGAGCAGGATTGCACTAAGAGGTAGATAATGAGCACTAGTAGCAATAGAAATGCCTTTGATGTGTATAATACATTAGTTTCATAAAACATTTATGAAAAGTTTAGAATGAAAATGGCATCACCAAAATGACACCAAAATGACACCAAAAACACTTTGAAAATTTGAATGTCAAGATAGGTTAAAGGAATTTGCCTCTGACTGAAAGACTGACTGAATTTTCTAATGTAAGATGTTGCTATTAATGAGCATGATCAATTGTTCATCATGTCCCATGAGCGCAGTACATTAGCTATTCAGCTTAATTTACAGCAAAGAAATTTGGATAGATCAGGAAAACATGCTTCTTAATATAAGACTAGCCAGAACTGGTTGTTTAATAGGCTATAGAAACAGTATAATTTCAAGATTTAAAAGAAATCACAGAACTTTCTGACATGCACAGGCTGGCTATATTTGAATTGCCACAAAACAAGAAGGTAAATCATCTTTTAAGATGAGGTTGTTTGCTTTAGTTTTGGACACCTCTCCCCCCATTTCCATGATCTTTCTCTTTATAAAATTTAGTACTTAAAAGATAAAATTTATTTTTTTCTGTCTAGCATTTCTGCCTAACATTCCACAAGCCCATGATATTTTTTCATGTTCAAAACATCAAATCCAGTTTATCAAACAATTTGGGAACTATTAGTCTTATAGAAAATATCCACTGTCTTGCTCAGCTGCTCTTGACACAGCAATAATAATGAAGCCAATATGCTAAACCAGGTTTCTGCTAGATCAGCTACATGCAATCACTAATGCATAGAAATATTCTAAACAAAATTATGAAAATAAATCATACAGATGATAAATTCTAGAAATGGGGCAAAAATTACATTACTAGTATATTAAATTCATTAATGAGGAACTTAGAGAAAAGATGATGTAGGACTATGTGAAAAATCTTTAGAAAAAAATTTTTAAACCCCATAAAAACTACAGCACAAATGATGTCAGCCTTTGAAACAGTACCTGAGGAGGAATTATATAGCCAGACCATCATGTTGTCAGCTGGTTATCGACAAAATCTGAAGGACATATTCAAGAAGGAAATAAGCAAGCTTTAGAACTACATGCAACTCTTACTTGAACCATGGGTCATGGTAAAGCTCTTGGAGGAAGAAAATGCAAAGAAACTGTGAGTCTTCCATAATGAAAGGAACAAAACGATCCAGCTTCTGAAAAGAAACCCACAGTAAAGGGGTTGGGCCAGAGACAATGACTTAGAGAGGTACCCTGAGATAAAGCATTAGAGAGGATCATTATGATTACAGGAAAAGAGCATGTCCTATCCACCTGTAAATCTTTACTTGAATAGGAGTTGACCAATAAAGCTGGCTATATCAGCTTAGTCATATAATAACTCGGCTGACCGTACTAGCTAAGAAGGGCTATTACGGTTTTGTCCAAGAAAATACTGGTGCTGCCTCTTTTCTAAGTTTCTGTGAATCAAAGGGGAAAAAAGGATCAGATAACTTATAATACTTATATTTCCTATTGAAATCACAATGTGGTTTTAGCCAGATTCCAGAGTATTTGTAATATGAGGGTAATAAAAAAGTTTGTAGTCTACTCTTCTGATTATATAAGGCTAACTTATTCCCGAGGACCTATGCTGCAGCTCACGTTGGTAATATTAATTGCATAAAAATAGGCTGATGAATGAGAAGATAGTTGGAATGACTGTGAGAAGGCAAAAGATGAAAGAAATAATCATAAATTCAGGGAAAACAATGTAAAAATTGCAAAATCTAAGTAGAAAATAGGTCTCAGGAGAATGCCATACTGACTATGTTAGACTCATATTTCTAGCTAAGTTCCTTCAGGAATGAGTATTCAGAAGTCTATTCAACGTAATAATACTCAGGTAATATTGCTAAATATGAATCTTATGGAAGTAAGCATTACAATACTTATGTATAAATCGGTCCCATTGTTGGTTTTTTTTAATTCAAGTTTTTCCTATTGGTACCAATTGTAATACTCCTATATTTAAAATCTTTTAAGTTTATCATTTAATATCACTGAAATTCAGTATGTAAATGAAAATTTTTAGTGACAGGAGAAAAGATGAAGCCAACCAAACATGGACTTAGACCTTGAAGGAAAGAACTTGAAATTTTAAACTTCATCCTTCTATATGGCCTTATATGTTCAAACTGCTGTATGGAATTCATTAGTGAAAAATGTCTCCTTTCATCATCTCATGCCAATTACTGAGAGAAGAAGCAAAATTTTAGTAGCACTAATGTACACTGCAAAAGATAGTACCCTGCCATGTATTAATTAGCATGAGGGTAGGAAAGAAAACTGTCTTTAGGAATTATCCCAGGAACGCAAAAGGAACAGGAAGGGATAATCCTGTTTCAAAGTACTTGAAGGTAAGAAGAAAAAAAGCCAAACAAAATAAGCAAGTCTTAAGAAAAGACCTGATGGCAATGTTTTGTTTTTTTTTCTTTTTCAAATTTTCATAGTGAAAGGGGAAGTATCTTTTTAATGATGAATCTTTATTCATTCTGATTTATCATGTTGCCTGTATTCATATAAAATAGTAACTGTCTGCACCTCAATTAAGTATTATAACTAAGTCATCTTTGATTATAACCCTGTTTGCTCCCCATAGTGAGCTTGTAAATCTCTCATGTTGAGCATTGTGCCTTCCTCAGATGCCCTGCAGGGTGAAGATTGCTTTCTCAAACATTTCTTGGAATCGGTCTCTTCCCCTAGGCATTCTCCTACTGGAATTTTAATGTGATTTTCCACTGGTTTGTTCTGTTTTAGAAGTCTGTGGAAACATTTCCTATTTGTTTTAATCAATTTTCCCAGTGATTTTCTTTTTCAATGAGAAATGCAAAACTTTGCAATACTTTGAAGAACAACATCTGTTCATTTGCATGGAAAAAAATTTATTTTGTCTGTTATTTTTCATTCCACTAGTAATTGACAAGCGAGGAAAATTTAAGTATCTTCTGTCAGAAGGAGAGGAAATAAGAATTATTTTTTCTCACATGTAAATAAAGTGAAAGATGTTGTATTTAAAAACTTTGAAACAAACAACCAAAGCTATGATATTACAGAATCAAAGAATCACAGAATCACCAGGTTGGAAGAGACATTCAAGATCATCGAGTCCAACCCGTGCCCTAACACTTCAACTAAACCATGGCACCGAGTGCCACATCCAGTCTTTTTTTAAACATATCCAGGGATAGTGACTCCACCACCTCCCTGGGCAGACCATTCCAGTACTTTATCACTCTTTCTGTGAAAAACTTTTTCCTAATATCCAACCTATATTTCCCTTGGCACAGCTGGAGACTGTGCCCTCTTGTTCTGTCAGTTGCTGCCGGGAGAAGGAGACCAACCCCCACCCGGCTACAGCCACCTTTCAGGGAGTTGTAGAGAGTGATAAGGTCACCTCTGAGTCTCCTTTTCTCCAGGCTAAACAACCCCAGCCTCTTCAGTAGTTCCTCACAGGGTTTGTGTTCCAAGCCCCTCACCAGCCTTGTTACCTCCTCTGGACACTCTCAGGTGTCTTAATGTCCTTCCTAAACTGAGGGCCCAGAGCTGGACACAGCACTCGAGGTGTGGCCTCACCAGTGCCCAGGACAGGGGAAGAATGATCTCCCTGCTCCTGCTGGACACACCATTCCTGATCCAGGCCAGGATTGGGCCATTGGCCTTCTTGGCCACCAGGGCACACTGCTGGCTCATGTTCATCTGCTGTCACCAGTACCCCCAGGTCCCTTTCTGCCTGGGCACTGTCCAGCCACACCAGCCCCAGCCTGTAACATTGCAGGGGGTTATTGTGGCCAAAATGCAGTAAATAGTAAAAGTAAATATCATTGAGAAATATCCAGTTTTTTTTAAAGCTTGGAAGGAGAAGAGCTAAACAGATCTTATAATCAGAACTTGGAATTATTAAACTTCATCTTATTGGACTCTGCCCATCATCCAGTGTTCCAGGTCTCTCTGCAGAGCCCTCCTACCTTCCAACAGATCAACCCGCGCTCCCAGCTTAGTGTCATCTGCAAATTTACCAATGAAAGACTCAATCCCCTCATCCATGTAGTCAATAAAAATATTGAACAGAACTGGCCCCAGCACAGACCCCTGAGGGACACCACTGGTCCCTGGCTGCCAGCTGGATGCAGCAGCACCCACCACCACTCTCTGGGCCCAGCCACCCAGCCAGTTCCTAACCCAGCAAAGAGTGCTCCTGTCCAAGCCGTGGGCTGCCAGCTTTTCCAGGAGTGTGTTGTGGGAGACAGTGCCAAAGGCCTTGCTGGAGTCCAAATAGGCAATATCCACAGCCTTTCCTGCATCCACAGCCTTTCCTGCATTCACCAGGTGGGTCACATGGTCATAAAAGGAGACCAGGTTGGTCAAATATGACCTACTCATACTAACCCCATGCTGGCTGGGTCTGACACCCTGGCCATTCTGGAAGTCCTGCATGATGACACTCAATATAAACTGCTCCATTACCTTACCAGGTACTGAGGTCAGGCTAACTGGCCTGTAGTTACCAGGATCCTCCTTCCTACACTTTTTGTGAAAGGGTGTCACACTGGCCAGCTTCCAGTCATCTGGAACCTCACCAGTGAGCCAGGACTGTTGGTGAATGATGGAGAGCAGCTTCGCAACAGTTCTGGCTCATCTGCCAGTTCTCTCATCATCCTGGGATGGATCCCATCTGGTCTGTGACTGTTCAAAAATAATTTGCTCCAGAACAGGCATTTTCATTAAATAAAGATAAGCATGGCTTACGTCCCTCAAAGCCACATGTGGAAAGTGCTGTTAAATTTTTCAATAACATGAAAGCTCAGTCCAGTAGGAAGCATCTCTTCTCCCATCACCTCTTTGAGGCTTGAAATCTTTATGGTTTGGGATACTGCTTAAAAATGTAGTTTGCATCTGGCTTCCAAAGTTTTTAGGCACAGAGGAAAGACAGAGTATCCTAGCAAAATTCAGAGCTGATTAAGAGAAGACTGCAGCCATGTGGAAAATCATATTACCACATGTGATTTAAAAACATAGATGAGGACTTAAACAAATATAGCAATAATTTGATGACTTACCCACAGATTCAAGGATATGCTTGAACACTGCAAACTAATTCAAGGGACTAGTACTGTATGTATTAGTTATGCACATTCCTTCTTAACTGATTTGTCAGAAAGCTTCTTCCCTAGCAAAGAAACTATTTTTCTTTTTTTTCAATAGTCCTTTACAACCTCCTTCATATCATATCTTTGTTAGCAAAAGGGTAAATTTGATCCCAATTGATCTGACACATTTTTTTCCATAACTATTTCATAATCTGTCATTTAAGGGCTTTCTAACACAAATATTTTGAAAACCAAAGAAAAAACAAGCACAGAGAGTTCCCTGTAAAGCCAGAATACATATCTATGATATTACACAAACTAATGATGAAAAGCAGATGTCATTATTAAATGGTGTTGATCAATGTATTTCAAATAACTGAATTTTGGATGAAGATCTCTGTGATTTACAATAAGTCTACAGGGTATGAAAATACCTGTGGTAATATTTTTTTTTCCACTGTTAATTATCTGTTTTTCCCAGGACAATCAAAAAATCATCTCTACTTTAAAAAAAAATAAGAAATTACGTAGGAGAAGATTACAATGGATTTAGAATTCAATATTCAGTTTTTAAGTTTACTTTAGTGCAAAAACCTTACACATTTTTACTTGACTAATTAAAGAAAAAAGCAAAATAAATTCCTGTGGGGATACTTTTCTTATTTCAGGTAGGAAATATATTTTATGAATTACAATATTTGTTGTGGTGCATTTATTCCAGACACCACCACAAATATTCATATTTGAATGCAGCAGTGAAATCTCAAAAAAAGTAACAACAAAAAAAGTCAATTTGCAAGTATTTTTTTCCATGTAAGTGTTTGCAATTGTGAATAATTTGTGAATATATTTTATTCTGGCATATTCAAAAACTAATTATACACTTCTAAAATCTTAGGTTTGTAAGTTTCAGTTTTCTGCCCATAAAATATACTGGTATACTGCTCTGAGTCCTCCTACTACTGTAGCTAAATTATATTTTGCATGCACGTGAAAATACTTACTTTCAATATTTCAGTCACTTTGTCAACAGTGAAATTTAGA
Source organism: Sinosuthora webbiana (assembly GCA_013397395.1). Taxonomy (NCBI): domain Eukaryota; kingdom Metazoa; phylum Chordata; class Aves; order Passeriformes; family Sylviidae; genus Sinosuthora; species Sinosuthora webbiana. Next base: position 180,827 of record VXBN01000225.1, on the reverse strand, counting down.
GCTTGGAAGGCAGAAAAAAAAAACAAGTAAATGGATATATTTAGAGCACATCATCTTCTTTGTTTACATCATATATAGAGGTCTCACTTGTATCTTATAGATGCTAGTGGTATGGCAAAGCACCACATTTTCTTACCTGAAAGTGGACATTAAAATGTGTCAGTCATAATCAGGTGAAACACTGAAGACTTTTTCATTGCTCATATATTCAAAGAACTGTACAATTTAACTCCCTTGTGGAGGTGTTGTTGGTTTGTTGTTCGTTGGTTTGGGTGGTTTTTTTTTTTTTTCTCTTTTGGTACTTAAAGGAAATTATTTCAAAGCAATGAAATAATAAAATAGATACATCTTTTCCTCTGGAATCTTCAGATTTGTTTATTTAAAAACACATATATATATATATATAAATGTCATGAGGATACAGACACTATTTTAAGAAGGCTCAAGAGACATATTTAGGACTTCATGTGACCATCAGTCTTACTGTCTGGAGTATTAAAAACGGACACCTTTATATTTTGAACTTGATTTTACTTTTGTTGTTTCCACATTGAATTTCTTGGACTATAGCACTTATCCTATTGTTGGGGGGTAGGTTTGTTCCTTCTTTTCTCTAAAGAATTTTTTCACCCGTAAGTTACCAAGGAGACCAAGTATTGGATACTTAAGGATACTTAACCGAAAACAAAGGTGAAGACAGGGCTTCAAGACTCTGTGTGGTGGGGGGGAGGGGCCTTGTTCTTTTTCGGCGTTCGGAGAGGGAGAGAGCTGCTGGGCTGCGGTTTCGCGGGAGGAGTTTTTTTTCGGTGTGGCCGAAGGGATCCAGTCCTGGGATATCTACTACCATCGGTTCGGCCTGAATCCGGAGCCTTCTCAGCCACCCGCGGGAGCTGGGTCAGCCCTGCCTCGCCTTCGGCTTCTTCGGCGCTGCTTCTCTTGCTACAGTGTGACCCTGCACCCCCCTGCCTGCTGGGACATTCTGCCTCTGCCGCCTGGACACCCTGCCATCTCAGCTACCAGCCCGGGACTTTCCACCGTTCCAGCTTGGTGCCCTGCAGATCTTGCAGGAGCACTGAGACCGAACTGCCCTGGGTTTTGTGAAGCAAA
>VXBN01000225.1:0-179635 GCA_013397395.1 Sinosuthora webbiana | reverse complement strand
GGGGGGGGCGTGGCTTACACTTCTCATTCCAAAGCAAACTCCAGCTTTTATCTGGCAGATACCTGTCTTCCCAAACCAAGACACCTATGTGGACAATTTTTTTTTTTTTTAAATCAGCTTAAAATAAATGCAAGGCACTCATAAACAGATACAACAGATGCCATCTGAAACATGCATCACCTGTATAAGAAGTTGTCAGACAGAGTATTTCCATTGGAAAGTAGTATCATAAAAAACCACAACATTTTAATCACAAAGCCATTGAGATTTTGCATGCATCATCCTTGGTATTCCATCATCTGGAATAAAGGCAGTGGAAAAATCCACAGACCTGGAAATCTTCAGTGTATTCTCTCTCATGAAGACAGTAGCTAGCAGTGACTTTGCTCCAGTTCTGTGCTGTGCATTGTGCCAGTGTTTCTTTGCTCTGTTTATTAAGCTGGCGACATAGGCAATGCTAACTCTGGCATTACAATTCTGTTTGCAATCAAAAATAGTTGTTTCAGTCAAAAAAGCCAAGCTGAGAAAATGGCAGCATACTGATCATTTCTCAATAACTTTTCATCCAAACTTCCTCAGGGAATGTGAAGGAGGAAAGGGACTTTGATCAGAAAGACAGTTCCTGAACAGTTGAACCTGAAAAGCAAGTTTTCACTCAGCTCAGCCATGTCATCTCCTTTTAATCTGGGCCTGTGGTGGATTCAATATTCTGGACTAAAAAGCAGTGGCAATAGAAAACTGAATGTGAGGATGCTGAATGCTGGGATGCTCAAAAGAACAAGATCCTTGTTGCAATTGAATTTCTATGTCCTGTTACACCATATTGCAATTATGCAGAGAACTAAGACATATCTCAAGATCCACTCAAGCTGTACTAGGCAGAAGCAGTAGTTTATTTAGACTTATAGAAAACATGTTAATAAAGATATCTGGATGTCAACTAGTCTGTTCCCTGGCCCAAAGGCAGGGTCCATTGAGAGGATGCAACAGGTGGAGATGGTGTAGGCAGTACTGAGCTGCCATCTGCCCGGCGTGTCAACATCTGCTCTCATGTGAAGAGCTGAGACATAAAGGTCTTAAAAAAAAAAACAAACTCCTTCCTGCTGTTTCTACATTTTGTTCTTTCTTGAGAAGCACAGTCCGTCATCTTATTGGTAAACCTTGCTGTCACTGCAGTTCATTGTTAGTTACATCTATGTTAGGAAATTAAATCTGGCAGAAGCACGGTCTGAAGTACAGGCATGAAAGCATCTCATGTAGAGGTCAGCCTGCTTTCAGGCATGGCTGCAGCATGTGCCAAATAACCTCTGCCTGGCTGCTGTTCAAAAGATAGCACAAGCCAGAGATGCTTCACAGTATGCAAACAGTAAAACCCAAGGAAACACAAGGGTTTAGTCACACAGACAAACTCTGCTGTGCCAGGGCCACAGAACAGGATCTGGTCATGTTTTTTTACGTGAGTACAGTTATAGTCAGTAAGGAAATGAGCCAAAAATCTAATTTTCCTTCAACTTTTCTGATCTTTGACGATCTGGGATTCATCATGTCTTACTTTTGGAGCAGATTTCCATATTTACTGTTGAAGAAACAGGGATACATCCTTGCCCCTCTATCAAAACATCTGGTATCACAGAATTCAGTGGTCACAAATTTTCAGTACTTAGACCAGAAGAAAAGGAGGTTCACAGCAGAACCTGAAGCTGGGTCCATTTTTTTGGAATTCTATACCAATAACTGAATCTCAGAACTGTACTTTATGTTACCTAACAAGTGTTTGATTCTGTCTTCATGGCATTTTGTTACAAAGGTGATGTTCCATTTGTATCCCAAATCCCTTACTGCATTCTGAAATCTGTCAAATCAGTCATGTTTCCATATTCATAGCATGTTACAAACAACCTCGGTCAGATCAATGCATGAATTACATGCCAAAAAGGCAAAGCATAATCACCATAACATAAACATAACATTGCTCATAAAATTGACTGTAAACTGGATGCAAGCATAGGGAGATGCTTATTAAAAGAAAATTATGCGTTGGGATAAGAAGATTGTTCATTACGTATATTATATGCAATAATTATGTTAACATTTGAATCTGTTCCAAGGAGTTCCATTTCACACTTGAAAAAAGTGTTTTAAGTCTGCCATAGCCCCTCTGAATTCTTCATAATGTTGACTTCTTTCTACTTAATAATGACATAAGACACACCACCATCAAAATACAATTATATAACATTCCTATGGCAAATGAAACAACTACTTACATGGAAATTTAATATTAGGAGAATAACACATTTTTTGCCATCTTCTCATACAATTTTGCTGCTGAAATCTCCAAGGTACCACTGTGAGCTGGTGCAGGTCCTTGTGGCACAGAAAGAATTGTTCTTTGTAACAGAAGACTGCTATGTTAAGTGCCCACTAGGCGCCTAATTAACATTTTCAGTCAGTACTGCTTTCTTAATCTGAGAGCCAAATCAGATTTTTATTCCAAGGCATTGCATCTAAAACAATAAATCAAATTGAAATATTGCTTGGCCATCTTCCAATGGGCTGCTAAATGCTAGTTCCTCCAAAAACTAGAGATCAGAATCACTACCAACATGAGGAAAAATAAGTATAATCTTTGATCTGTGAGTATTTTTTTCTCTACCTATCTGAATTTTCCATTCTTTCTTACTGTCATAGCCATTTTCAAATGTCTTGAAGTGCTGCTGAAGAACAAGCAACAGATAAAGATGCTGAGTAATCTTAATCTAAAAAAAAAATCATTATTTTTCAGTGACTTCAAGACATTAGTCCTCGCACAAAATCCTCTAACAGTAACTAACCAGACTCAGTATGTGCTGATTTAGCAGCATTGTGCCAATTTGCACTGACATCTAATGCATTGCACTTAGCAAAATTTGGGGTGCGTGCTGGCCCTGATGTTGAGTAGGCAAGTATATGTCCCATGTAACAAACTTGTCTGACTGTATTTTTGTAGGTTTTGTGTGGTTTTTATTACCTAGTAGCCATGCACCTTAGAACCTCAGCCATTTGCTTTAGCATTTAGGAACAGCTTTTAGATTTGCTAGTCCCTAGAGTATCCAAAGTCTTCTAAATAAATCAAATATTTGTGATAAATAAATAGCATTTTATGTCTGTGATAGATGAATTTTTCTCTCCACTAATGGTCTTCTGGCCAATCTAGGAACTAAGAACTGCTGTTGAATGAAAAATAAATATTGTAATACATTGCCTGAAGGGGGTTATACCAGAGAATGAAATGAGGGAAGACCTTTTCCATGGGTAGTAATACAACTGTAATTTTTTTTTAATATTCTAAATGTGGGAGCTAATTTGGTTTTGAATGTTATTTGCATTTAAATACTAAGAATATTTTTCCTTCCATAACTATTTTACTTGCACAAAATTCTACATTCCATAAAATATCTAAGGATAATATTAAAATCTTTAATTAATATAATAAAGCTCCACTGCCATGGATGAAGTCACAGTGGTTGACATCAGCTGAGAATCTATCACAGAAATGAGATGTGGCTAATGGTTGTGAAATGCACTTCTTTTTGCAAATTGTGGAAGACAAAATTGATATTTTTAGAAGCAATATTGTAAGAGACAACTTATGCATGCATGATATTAATGGCATAAGACATTAAGCTCTGAATGATTGCTTTTCCTTGCTTGCATATCAATGCATTATTTTATACTTAACTGATATAAGGGATGGCTATCTCTTCTTCCACTCCTTTATTTATGTAACATGTTTTCTCCTTTTTCTCTTTTGCACATTTTGTTTGTCTTGTTATTTTTAGGGTCTGAACATCTATTCTGGGAATAGGTTTTGTCTGTAGAATGAGTCATGCCCTACCTCCTTCTCTCATCCATACAAGCGCACATGCAGAACTGAAATGTCCCTTATGTCTTCAGAGCAGGAAGAGAGTCTCTTGGCAGCATGTAATTTATTTCATATAATAGAGCTCTTATCACAGGTGAGCAGTGAACAGCAGCTACTTTTGACTTGTTTACAGGTGAGTTTGGTTTTGGTTTGTTTTCTTTTAAATCCCAATGGGGATAATCGCTACTAGATTCACACTTATGACCTGCAGACTAATGCAAAACTGTTGGGTTCCTTATTGTTTAGTAAAACACATACTTATTTATTCTTATATAGTTTTCCCCTGTTTCTCATATTGTGATGTCAATATTCAGTGCATGGCCATACATTATTTTATAGACAGTGCGTTTTATGTGTCCATTAAGAACTTATCTTTCATGATTTTTGTTATAACAGAGAAGTTTTTGGTACCATTGTGCATTTCCTTTGTAGACAAATAATATTTCATTGAATTACATCTCTGTATTTCCTTTAAGCTGAGATGTGTTCTGATGGCCATCAGTTCTGGTAATTACCAATTATCTCTTGCAATTAGGATAGTGATCCTTTTGCTTCCTTGACACACGCTCACACATGTGATGGATATATGCATCATACATACAGGGAAGTGACAATTCCAAAAGAAAATTTCTTGGAATATATTGGATATATTTTATAAGTAGGTGTAGTTATTTTAATTAGCAATTTCGCCTTTTTTAAGAGATGTATTTATGGACAAAACTTCACATTAAAACTGGAGCTATTGAGAAGAATTACAAAGTAGGTCTCTTTGTAAAGTTACATCAGCATAACCACTCTAAGCATAGCTTACTCTTTTTTAAAATTTCACAGTCGTGGCCACAATATGTAAGATAACCATTTTTGTTCCACTTTCAACTCCCACACTTGACTCAATATTTCTTCTTAAATTGGATTAGAATCTCTTGAGTAGAAGCAATTACCTTGATTCCTTAAATTCTCTGTCAAAAAAAAAAGGTCTCTGAAACACAAGGAAGGAACAACATTCAGGACGGTTTTTCTTTGTTGTAAAATCTGCCAACGATTTTCCAGGGAAGAACTGGAAAGAAGAGAACATGAGGAGGGAAATGAAAAAAACATGTCAGAAACAGTACATGCATTTCTGTTTGTATTTTGCATTTTTAACTTTATGGTCAAAAGTCCAAAACTATCATTATTTTAAAGCTGAATAATTTGTGATCTTAGTCCTTTTACTTTGTCTGAAAAGATTTTAGTGAAGTAGACTCTTTAGAACATTATGTTCGGCCAGTGTAAATTATGACAGTAATTCCATAGTGGATGTATGAAGTTTGTATGCAATTATATTTTTGGACCTTAGAGTCACAGACATACACTGAAATAACAGACATGTAGGGAAATACAGCTTGGAGACTTCTTATAATATACAGGCTTGCCCAGTGATTCTAACTGAACTTAAAACTACGTTTGCATCAATTGCATACAAAAGGATCAAGAGAGAGATGTAGAAGGCAAAGCAAATGTATAATGCATATGCAGCAGTTCAATGCATAAAAGGAATCTGATGAATACTTTATAAGTCTAATTTATAAGTGCACCCTGACTCCCTCAGTGTGCACTGTTTAAATTAAAAGTTTGTACATCCTGTATGGCATTCTTGGATTGTATCAACACCTCAGAGTCCTTTGTCTCATTCCTAGCAATGGAATGTGGGGTTTGTGCACATTTTGCAGAGCAAAATGAGCCCCAATACTAAGATACACAAAGAGAATGTGGCTGTGAACTTCAAGTATGTTGTCTCATTTCCTTCAATTCTTCTAATTGCTTAAAAATATAATAAAAATGGGAATTTTTGTCAGCTTAGTTTTAACGCTACAGCTAAACACTTGATGAATAGGTTGCAGATGTCACACACAGCTAATGTAGGCCAAGATATAGGAGTTGAGTTAAAAGGACTACATCAGTGAATGTACTATAATTTAGACCTACACTGCCTTCTCACAGTTCCTGCAAAATGATGGAAGCTTCTTCAAGAAGAAGCTTCTTGATGTCTCTAAGAAGCGACAGGATGAACATCTGTCTTTATGGAAGAGTGATACTTCCAAAAGCTTAGCTTTAGACCACCTCCATTAGGAATGGCATCTTCTAAACCCAGAGTAAGTGAATTTTAAACTCCTCGTCCAACAAAAAAAAGCTTAAGTAGTGCCTGGAAACTTACAGGTACAAAGCCTTTAGCAGGCATGATATTAAATTAATCAGTTATATTAATTTTCAGGTCAAAAAGAATTAACTATGTATTGAGAAGGATTCTCATCTTCTCAAGCTGAATCATTAACTACTGTCTACAGAAATACATAAAATGCACCAAGACAAGGACACACAGTATTATGGGCAAGTATATAGTTCTGTACATTTATCAAATGGCTGACTTTAGGTTCAGACATGTAATGAAGGAAAAAAGGACCGTGAAAATTCCAGACTATCACTGAAGGTAACTAGTGTGTTTACAAAAGCACAAAAACCCATCTGTTTCACTAACAAGATATTCTGTCAGCAAAAACGACCAACAGAAGGTATCCCATTTATGAATTGAAGAACACATCTTCCCAGATCATTTCCAACTGCAACAAGCTATTATAATTACTTTTAGATTTAATTTCTCTAAACCTGTGCATACCAAAACCCAATTTATTTTAGCTTTCCAGTCAAATTACTTTTTAACGTTTTCATAGCATTTTTTTTGCTATAAATTCTAAAAGTAAATGTTTATCCTAAGAAAATTTCAAACCCTGGTTATCTTTTTTGCATTTAAATTGTTTCATAGAAGGTTGTTTTATCCTGTTTTCCAGTGCCTACATCTTCAACCAAATTTGGCAACATGGCCTCTTCTCTAAGGAAACACTGAAGAATTAAATTCTTCATGGGCATGACACTATAAAATCAAGTTCATATAATTAAAATAAAGTATATTTGATTGTGGATCTGTATTATTTCAGTTGCATAAACTAGCAATAACACTGACCTTTTTTCTCTTTCTTCACTTTAAAAAATTGAACAGTATTGCATTAAATGAGGGTGTGTTTACTTGGGAAATGTAATAACAGGAGCAGATATAATATTTTAATCACTGAAGCATTGTCTATCTGGCTAGTAGAAATTTAACTGAAGATTTTGGCAAATCTGGGGTATCTCTCACCAGGAAGGGCAAATCTAGTGGTGGTGCCTCTGGAATGCTCCAAAAGAATTAGCAAAGTAATGCCTGTAGGCAAACGGTATAACAAACAAGAGGCAAATGTAAAGAGATTTGATGCCAAATAGACACTGTGATGATGAGTATTAAAAGCCTCTAAAGAGAGGTATTTGACAGTAGTCTGTGAATGTTTTGAATAACACAGTGAATAAAATAATCACAGAGCGGTGAGGCAATATAGCTCCTACAGAGCAAAGGTAGAGCCTGGGTCCTCACACCTGTGCAAACTAAGTCACACTATTGCCAACACACAGATTCAGATCTCCGATCTCTCAGCTTAGGAAGCTGCCAGCAATGAGGATCCCGTAACTTGTTTGGACCTGTGAATATTCAAGCTGCAAATTCAAACACTGAAAAACCATAGATCTTAGAAGATCCACTAGGGAAAGCTGTATTTTATGTTTCTACTGGTGAGATTAAAAGCAATACTTTCTATTTCATCAAAATGTGGAGAAAGATCCCTCAGCTGAATGTTTTTGAGTCTGTAACCCTTTGGAGGAAGATGACATCTTCTATGGAAATCTGTGCTACACTATTAGATTAAAATACATGAGGCAGGTACATACTGAAGGACATAATATATGCATGATGGAATAAAAGAGAAATGTCCCTGTAGCACAAAGAGGTTACTAGAGGTTATTCTCTTAAAATCTTTTAATCTGGGGGAGGTGGAGAGAGAGGCAACTTTTATATCAAAAGGTCATTTTGGTCTAGAAGTCTAGGGCTATTCAGCTAGACAATCTGTTTTTCTCTCTGTGTTTGTTCCATTCTTTCAAGTCTATGTCTTTAGCACTCAAGACCATCTGGAATGAAATGTTTACTTTTGAATGTCAAATAATTGCTTTTTCCCCTCTTTAATAAATATGGAAATATATATATATGTAAAAATAGGTATATTATGAAAACATGCATACATTATATGCATGCATGCATATATACAGAGAATCACTGAGGTTGGAAAAGACCCTTGAGATCATTGAGTAAACCCAGAAATGCCAAACCCACAACTAAATAATGTCCCTAAGTCCCACATGTCTTTGAAATACCTCCAGAGGTGGTGATTCCACCTCTGTCCTTGGCAGCCTGTTCAGGGCTTGACAACCCTTTCAGTGAAGAATTTTTTCCCAATATACAATCTAGAGCTCCTCTGGCTCTAATTGAGGTTGTTTCTCTTGTGTTATCACTTATGACCTGGGACAAGAGATTGACCCCGACTTTGATATATCCTCTTTTTACATAGTTGCAGGGAGCAAAAGGCTTCTTTTCTCCAAGATAAAACTCCACCTTCCTCAGCTGCTCCTTGTGAGATTTGTACTCCAGACCCTTCCCCACCTCCACTGCACTTTTCTGCACATGGTCCAGAGCCTCAATGTCTTTCTTGTAGTGAGGGGCCCAAAACTGAACACAGCACTCAAGGTGTGCCCTCAGCAGTACTGAGAACAAGGGGATGATCACTGCCCTGGTCCGGCCAGCCACACTATTTCTGACACAGGCCAGGCTGCCTTTGGCCTTCTTGTCCACCTGGACACATGCTGGGTCATGTTCAGCCACTGTCAAACAGCACCCCCAGGTCCTTTTCTACTGAGCATCTTTCCAGACACTCTTCTCCAGCCTGTAGCATTGCATGGGGTTGCTGTGTCTCAGTAGAAGGACCTGGCTCTTGGTCTTGTTGAACCTCATGCAATTGGCCTCAGCCTACTGATTCATCCAGTCCAGATCCCTCTATAGAGCCCTCCTTCCCTCCTGCAGATCTACAAACATCCTGCCCAGCTTGGTGTCATCCAGATTATTCATGGACATATGAGGCAGGACTGGTCCCAACACTGAGCCTTGGGGAACATTCACCACCACCCTCTGGGCCTGAGCATCCAGCCAGTTTTTTACCCAGCGAAGGGTATGCCTGGCCAAACCATGGGCTGCCAGCTTCTCCAGTGGAATGCCGTAGGAAACATGGTCAAAGGCCCTACTAAGTCTATGTAGATGACATTTACAGCCTTCCCCTCACCTATTAAGTATGTCACCCTCTTGTGGAAGATCAGGTTGGTCAAGCAGGACCTGACCGTCTTAAACCCATGTACATGCCATGTGATGACACTCAAGATGATCTCCTCCATGACCTTCCCTGGCACCAAGGTAAGCCTTTAGTACCCAGAATAAACCTTTCAACCCTCATTGGAGGTTGGTGTCACAGTTTTTAACATCCAGTGAACGGAGATCTCCCTGGTCAAACAGGACTCCTGGTAAATAACAGAAAATGGCTCAGTGGCACTTACACCAGCTTCCTCAGGACCTCAGGGTGGATGGATCCCATCCAGTCCCATAGAATTCTTGGATTATGGGGGTTTCATGCTGGTCCCCATCCATCTCATTCCAGCTCAGGGGCAGGGTAACCCAAGAACAATTGGTCTTACTGTTAAAGACTGAGGTAAAGAAAGCATTAATTAACTCAAGCCTTTTCCTCATTCTTTGTCACTATGTTTTCCCCCACAACCAATAAAAGATGGAGATTTTCCTTAGTCCCCCCTCCCTTTTTTTCTTTTTTCTGATGCACTTACAGAAATGTTTTTTATTGTTTTTTATGCCAATAGAGGGATTAAGTTCTAGTTAAGCTTGAGCCCTTCTAATTTTCTCCCTGCATAACATCTCAATATCCTTGTAGTCCTTTCAAGTTGCCTGCCCCTTCTTCTAAAGATCATAAAACCTCCTTTTTTTCCCCTGAGAACATAGATAGTATTTATGTTGTACTTTGAATTGATTTAATTTATGAATTGTTATTTAATGTAATATTAACCTGACTAATTTGAATACAATACTGTGAATTTGATAATATTGAGAAACAGGAGTCCATATTCATCAAGATTTTAAATATCATTATGGATGAGCTATACAAAATATTTTCCTCTTCTCAACAACTATTGTATGACCTAATGCATTTTTTAATTATATCTACTGTAATAGAAATAAATAAGGGGTTTGAGAGATTTTTGCTTTTAAGCAAAATAATAAAATTATCCCTGAAGTCTTTGCCTTCCCTCCCTCTGGTCACACTTTTCAGTTTTTGTTAGTATCCTATTTAAAGCAAGAGCAAAAGGATTAATATTTTCATAGTGCTTTTATGTAAGTGCTTGCATGAGATCACTATGGGGGCAACACTTTCATTTACATTTTTATTTCTTTCTTATTTCATTTCTGAACTGAGAAATAATCATTTGTTTTTCTCTAGGAAGGCAAAGTTGATAGTTACATCACCACCACAGTTCTTAGCATTCTTGTGAGAAGGGGTTTGTCTGAAATTCCTATTTAGATAAAGAAACCCCACAAAACCCAAAACTATGAAAATTCATTTTCAAGGCATTTCCCGAGAGAGTAAATTTGACATATTATACCTCTCTACCTTAGGAGATTTAAAGCTGAATCAAATTTGGAAAAGTGAGGTTGTATTTTATAGTGAAAATTTCACAATACAGCCATGTATCCCTAAAATCCTTAAAGAATGATGGTTGTCTTGATAGCTATCTTATGGTTTCTAAAAAATGATGAATTGCTTTTGAGATTTATACATCTGGTACTAAAAATGCATGAAATGTTACGTCTGGATATTTTTTGTTAGAAGAAAACCCTTCACTTAGCAGACCTGGACATGATGTAAAAAAATATTGCAACTCAATGTTTCAATGGCATGAAAGATTGGAAGCATTTTCCAGCTAGGACCTAACAGCTCCTAAAGCTTGTCTTCACAAAGTATAAGGCAATGTAAAATTACTATCTATGGTCTTCACATCTGAACTACTTTTTGATAGACAATTAAATGCTTCCCTGAATTAGGTCTTACATGAATTAAGCATTAATTGAAAAGAACAAAAACCACCATATAATTAAAAAAAAAAAAAAAAAAAAAAACCAAAACCAACCAAAAAAACTTTCTAGTTTTGATTTCAACATTTTGAGAAATAACAAATTCACTACATCAATTGACAAGTTGTCCAGGCAACAACATTCCATTCCAAACATGCACACTTTCTCATTTGAATTAATCTAGCTTGAAATTTAATACTTCCAGATTACAAAAACCCTGCTAAATTGAAGGTTTTCTGGAAATTTCCTTTATCACAGAGGTGGCACCAGAACCAAACCTAGAGGCTACTCTCTGCTTCTACTTGACATCCCTCTGCACAAGACTGGTTCTCACACAAGAGTGGTGCACAAGGGAAAGCCTCAAGTACAGGTGCCTTTCTGTACGTTGGGAGAGCTAATCTGGCAAGTGCCTTCCAGCCTGGGGACCAAGGATACTTCTGCTGGAAATGGGGACATGGTTCTCTCACAGGTCACCAGAGAGAAGAGATCAGTGCTGCTCCTCTTCTTCTCCTCTTGAGGAAGCTGTATACAACTACAATGTTGTTGTATAGTTCTGGCTCAAAAGTCAACATGTCTAAAATTTACATGTCCAGACTGAGGATATTGTCTGGGTGTGTGATAAAAGCTCTTGTGGCCAGCCTGGTTGTCTAAGCCCAGCTGTGGGAAAGAGCCTCAATGCTGACATGTATTTCTATATTCTCAGTAGCCAACCCTCACCCTGCTCAGGCAGAGTGGGACAGGTAGGATGAGTCCCTTGGCACTGCCTGTGTTTGCGTGAGGGCTCTATGTGTCTGTGTGCATTACCTGTGCAACTGGCAGTTAACTGAACAATAATGTACTGAACAATGTGGTGTGCATGTGAGGTCTGTAGACACAGACCTGCTGGTTGGAATAGGGGGCATGCCTCCTGTCTGCAAGATTTGCCAACTCCACACCAATACGTTTGCTTCTGCACCAGAAACTCATTTCCTGTGGACCCATCCCATATGATCCCAAGTGTTTTCAAAGCTGTGGCTCACCAGGACAGTTCATTCTGTGCAAAAGGACTCTTTATGTTTAGGTGGCACTTAAGTGACTCTAGCCACTTTTGTTTCTGATTGGTGCAAAATTCTCTCACTTTTATCTCAAAGACACAGTCAATAAAGTACAGAGCACATGCCCAGGGAGGGGTGGTCATATCCTGGACAGGGGTAACTTTGGGATGGAGGTGTGCCTTGATATTACAATTAGGCTACAATGAACCAAGCTCATTGGAGCAGAGCTAGCTCACCAGCAGGCCATCTCCCCTGTCTGCCCTGGCTGACAGGTGCTGAGCCATTTCCCAGCTGCAAAGGAGCATCGAGTTCTCCTCCCTGCAAGGATTTCAACAGAGCTGGGCCACGGTGTCTCCACTCTGCTGCCCTCTCTGTTCTATCCCCCTTAGCAAGTGCTATGGATGCAAATCATGGGTGTGAGGAATCATCATGGAATAGCTGTTGAGCATGCCAACTACATTCCATCCAGGGAGCAGCAACTGTATTTTACCCTATAATTCCTGTATTGTTCTAACTTCTGTTAAGATGCAAATATAACTTCTCAGTTTCCTCTAATTTTATCCCCAGTCCAATACTAGGAATTTAATTTTTTTTCTAAGTCTAATTTTATTAGGACAAGCTTATACTAAATAGGTTATTCTATTTCATCTTTTTTATACGTTGGCACAACATTAATTTTTGTTCCAGATGTTTCCTGAACATCCTCCACGTTTCAATACTTTTGAAAATCAACCCTGACAGTATAGAGAACTCCTCTGACACTTCTGTTACAATTCTTTGATGCAAATTACATAGACATGATGATGGTACATCCAAGTGAGAGGGAGAGGGAGAGTTTAACGTCCTTCAGAGTATCTTTTGTAATGGATTTTTTTTTTTTTTTTTTTTTTATGGTGAACTATGAAGGGACTATATTATCTGGATGTTCCTGAAAAGGTAACAGAGACACTGAAGGACACCTTTTACTTTGTCCACTGCTAATCATTGTGGATTCATTATATTTTATTTTATTCCATGTTCAAACACAAAGAAGCTATGCCCCAAACAGATAAAACTAACCATATATTTTCCTTGCTTATTTGCTACCCTGGAAGCATTGTGTCCATAGCTTAGGACAGTGTGTTGAAACAGCTTTGCCATGATGGGCATGGATAGGAGAGTTCCCAGGAGGCCTTCTCATGCTCTACAGTCACATTAACCCACAGAAAATACATAGCAGGAAAAGGCACAGAGATATTAATTTCACTAAGCAGCAGAAGGGTTGCAAATACATTTTACATTTCACTATGTCTTTACTTTTACATGGTGATTGGTCACACTTACACTAGAATAAAGGTGAAAACGAAGAGGAATCAACAATCCAAACAAAATCTACTTGATAGATATCTTAACCCTACTCCATACACCTTAGACCTGATGTAGCCATTGCTCCCATCCACAGTGTGGAAAGACAGCTCAAAAACATTGCTTCCACTTACCCTGGATAGGAAAAGTGATTTTTTTTTTTTTTTTCTCAGTCTGTAATGCTTGTTTATAATTCTGAGATGCTAACTTCTTACTGTGCTGATCAGAGGGAGTACACTTAGTAATCCTGAGTTATTAAGCTTCATATTTGAAGGGATAAAAGAGAACAAGGGAAAAAGAGAAAAAGGGATAAAAGAGCCGTCTCTTCTCTTTGTAGACAGAAAGGACAGCTAGGGCTTTACATGTATTTTATTTAGGGCCTATTTCTTTGTTTGCTATTACAGGTTTGTTTTACTTTATTTTCCCTTAATTTTAGATCTTAAACAGAAATTTTCATTTGTAAAATGTACAGCCATAATTTCAAAATCAAATGGGCAAAATACCGTATTTTTGTAGATCTGACATCTTCTTTTCAACAGTCATTAAGTTGTGGAGTTACAATATTCCTGACACCAGTGGTCTTTTAAAAATAATTACAAACTCCTTACTTAAAGTATTATATTATAATATTAAAGCAAATTTCCTTTGAAAAGCTGAAATGCATCACTAATACTTTTGCAATATTTCAAATGCTGTTTGTACTCCAGCTTGTACATTTTTAACTTATCACAATTATACTTTTTTGTTTGTGTTTTGTAATTAATTCCATCTGCAAAGCTCAGGTCTGCTGATTGTTTATGTCTGTAATCAGCTGTGCAATCAGACAACTAAAGGAGTTGAATAATTCAACTAGTTTGCATGCATTTCCAAAAAACCACTGCAAGTATGGGGAAGGGGTTGGGGGACGACACGACATCATCCTATCATTAGTGAATAATAATCAAAGACTTCTCAGCTCTTCTCAGTGTTGGACTTTAGAAAAGGGTAAGGCTTTGCAATGGTGATGATTCTTACTCCAAGAATTTTGAATATCAAAACAGTTCTGCATTCCTGGGGCAGGGTGCTCTGGGCACTGAAGGTGGCTCCTGGCACCAAAGGGGATTCAATGAGGTCTGAATTGCCATCTGGCCACTCTGCAGCAATCACATGATCACAGATCATATGTGCATTTTGCTCATGGTCATTGATACCTTTTTCCTGTCTTTCCCTTGGGATAACATGATTAATGTCAGCTACTTTATGGAAGATCTCCTAGCTTACAATAGTTTAGTTATTCATCCTGGTCCATGACTTTGCATTGGCTTTGCATTTCAGGAATCCCAGTGAATTAACTTTAATCTTCAACATCAAAAGGGATTTTTGTTCAAATCACTAGCAATAACTGTGCCAGCATGCTGGCCTGTAAACTGAGAAATACAAGGAAAAGACTCACTATAAAACTAAGATCTAGATGGTGTTTTCCCATAAAAATCCTCGATGAGGTGATAAATTTTACCTTTTGACAAATAAAACTCAGGTTGTTTTTCATTTAATTAGTAGAATGCACATTTGCCCTCTTCATATTTGAAGCAGCTTGTGTTTTCCTTGGGTATGTTTTAGGTCAGAGTCTGTTACCAAAGACGAGGACTCTGTGTATTTAATAAATGCAAACAACCATGGGAACTTGGAATTCTTGGGTTTTTTGGTTTTGAATGGATTATATAAAAAAAAAAAAATCAGACATTTCTTTGGATATTTTCTTTTAAGGAGAAAAGTTACTGAACAAAGCAGATAAGAACAACAAATTTTTGCCTTTTCTATGGGTACAAACCTCAACTATTAAGATAATATTGATTTGGCAAGAACAGTTGAATTTTTTTGGTTATCAGGGCAAATGACATTAATTCATATGTATACATTTGAAGAGAGCATTTATCTTATTTCTTTTTATGTAAACCTAACAGAACTTAAAAATACCGTACCAAGAATGACACGTCATCCATGAAACCCAGCAGGAAAGATGGTTTTAATCACCAGTATTAGAGTCACATACGTGTTGATGACATCCTGTCTTCAAAGATGAACTCATATGAAACATAGTGTTCAATCTTGCCAAACATATTGATCTATTGTTAGTAATTTAAATATATATTATTCCTTGCATTTAACTTGAAGCATACACTAAGCCCAAATGTTTATACCTGGCAGAGTGACAGGAAGAGGAAGGTAACAGGGGAGAGAGAGATGGGCTAAAAGGAGATTGCCTGCCTTTACTTGTGTGATGTATAGCCCATTTAACAGAGGATTTTATGAGCTGCAATTACCCATGCTTCTCATGAGAGAATTTTTCCTTCATTCTAGCCATCCCAGTCAAACAAAAAATGTGTATGGCACACATTTAGTCTTATCACTGCCACCAAAACAGGTAGGAAGATGCTGTAATAATTTGTTATAAATCATTATAGTCTGCAGTATTTTTTAAAATTTTCTATAGAATTGTTCACATCAATTAATTGCTGATGAACTTTGCCTAGCCTGATGGTACAAAGTGGATTGGATATTTAGCTATAGAACAAATTCAGTGCACAGAACTAATGGAAGTCTTCCAACAAAACACAACCCTCCTAAAGCCAGATGTTTTTCTAGTCTCAAATGCTAATTTGTCCTTATCAAGGTCTTAGAAACAGCACATATGAGAAAATAATTTTATTCTGTCCTGGTTCCAAACAAGGGTTAATTTTTGCAGTAGCCAGGAGGGGGCATGGCTGAGATCGACCTGGGGGCAGGAGGAAGGGACTCTCTTCCAGGGAGAAGGCGTTTCTTCCAGTTGAGAAAATGTGGCAGAGGGCAACATCTGATATTGTCTATTAACAGGGAGTTTTTCTGTGTGAATAATTCCTTTTCTTATACCATTTGTTATTAATATTGTTGCTGTTACTGTTTGTTTTGTTGTCTCATTGCTGTTGCCAGGAAATTGTTCTTGTTTCAACGCACAATGTTTACTTTTTGTGCTTCTAGTTCTCATCTCCCACCCTCTGAAGGAGAAAGGGAGAGAAAAATTTGGTGGAGTGGTGACATGGGTTTAATGTGAGCACTAAATTGGAGAATGCCATTTCTAAACCATGACCACTTGCATGTCTCTGAAGTGACTATTTTGTTTGGCAGTTACTTAACTCTTATAACCAAACACCAAAAATGAACCAAACAACAGCAACAAAAATAAAAAGAAACAAAACCAAAACCCTCACAAAACCAAACAAACCAACTAAAACTCCTATTAAAAAATACATTTTAATAACAATCAGGTTTAAGGGAAGGAAAAGTGTAAGCAGAAAGATTTGTAAATTAATAAATTTAGATTGCAGGATATTCTGTAAAAATAACAGGCAGACTACAAGCAATAACTGTGAGAGCTCTCAAAGGATGGTCTCAATCACCTTTGTAAAAACATCTCAATACTCAGTATGCATTCCTCCCATATAGGCTGTCCTAAATATGCAATTCAATTTTTGGTATTCTCAATATATCAATTAGAAGCAGATACAGTAGAATTACAGATTATTTACAAATTAGTTATACTGGGTACTGATACTACCACAGGAGATTAGAGGTAGAGGTAGCTGTAAATCTTAGTCCACAACTGAAGTTAATGTTAATGCAGTAAGCTTGGTCTGCAAAGGAAACTCCATGTTGGGTGCTGTTATTTGCTAAACATCAGTCTAGGTAGCCTGCAGCTGGAAGTGGCACCTACACTATAACTGGAAAAGGAAACATAAACTTCCCCATGGGGTGCTCAAATTAAGTGTTTAGTCCTTTAAGAAGTGAATCTTTAAAGCAAAGTTTATTGCGGTAATTCCATTTTCTGGGGAAGGTTGGAAAGAAGTACCACAGAATCACACCATCACAGAATGACTAAGTTGGAAGAGACCCTCAAGATCATTGAGTCCAACCCAGCCCTAACACTTCAACTAAACTGTGGCACCGAGTGCCACATCCAGTCTTTTTTTAAATACATCCAGAGATGGTGACTCCACCACCTCCCTGGGCAGACCATTCCAGTACTTTATCACTCTTTCTGTGAAAAACTTTTTCCTAATATCCAACCTATATTTCCCTTGGCACAGCTGGAGACTGTGTCCTCTTGTTCTGTCAGTTGCTGCCGGGAGAAACAGACCAACCACCACCTGGCTACAGCCACCTTTCAGGGAGTTGTAGAGAGTGATAAGGTCACCTCTTTCCTCCAGGCTAAACAACCCCAGCTCCCTCAGTAGTTCCTCACAGGGTTTGTGTTCCAAGCCCCTCACCAGCCTTGTTGCCTCCTCTGGACACACTCAAGTGTCTCAATGTCCTTCCTAAACTGAGGGGCCAGAACTGGACACAGCACTCAAGGTGTGGTCTCACCAGTGCCCAGGACAGGGGAGGAATGACCTCCCTGCTCCTGCTGGACACACCATTCCTGATCCAGGCCAGGATGCCGTTGGCCTTCTTGGCCACCAGGGCACACTGCTGGCTCATGTTCATCTGCTGTCACCAGTACCCCCAGGTCCCTTTCTGCCTGGGCACTGTCCAGCCACATCATCCCCAGCCTATAACATTTCAGGGGGTTATTGTGGCCAAAATGCAGTAAATAGCAAAAGTAAATATCGTTGAGAAATATCCAGTTTTTTTAAAGCTTAGGAGAAGAAGAGCCAAAGAGATAATCAGAAATGTCTTCCATATCAATCAGCAGTGAACAGGCTGGCCTTATGATCCTTCCTTCCTCCCTCCCTCCCTCATCCTCTCAGAAAATTTCACACGGGTGTGAATTTCACTAAGGATATAGCACTCTCTGCTGAGGTTATAAGGGTTATTAATTTCCTATCAGAAAATTAAGAAGAGCATAGATGACAGCTGTGTGACAGCTCCTTTCATGTAGATGTCAAAAAGGCCTTCATACAAGAACAGGTTTGCAACCTATTCTTGATACAGCTGAGTCTTCACTAGAAAGCCAGAACTGAAAGGAGCCCTTTAGACAATTTCACAAGCCAAATTATTTCAACCAACAAAAATAACAATTATTTGATGAGTGGCCTGTGTTTAGGACACTCCAGACAAAAAAAAAAAAAAAAAAAAAAAAAAAAAAAAAAAAAAAAAAAAAAAAAAAAAATCAAATATGGATTTCAGTCATAAATGTGCTCCATAACATTGATTAAATCATTAATAAGAGTTACATAGGTTAAGGAAATATGACAGGATGAAATTACATGATTAATAAATCTCCTCACAGTAAGATTTGCTGTAAAGAGGAGAAAAATCCAATCCACCATATTTTCCTGTCTCATATTGCACTGAAAAACACAAAATCAGTTACCTAATATGTTTGGTCTGAAAATCCAAATGCAGGGGGTCTTGCAATGTTTTAGGTGCAGTCATCTGAAATAAGAACAATGTTGAGGGCTATAATGGGTTGGTTTACAAGGCTGCAGTCATAGGCCTCCAGGAAATCCATTTTGACTTAATCAGCTTTCCAATTTTTCAGGTAAAATGTAGGAGTTCTGGATCATATCCAAGAATGAGGACACAGTAATAAAAAGATTCAATACATTTTGCAGTCTTCACAATTTTAAATCAAGATGCTATTTTAGCAAGTATTAACACTTGTTTTCCTTCATGTTCCCTGCTCCTCCCCATTTTGTGGTTCTATAATGAAAACTCCTCTCCCCCTACTTAAAAGCACCTTATGATATCCATGTCTCTGCAGATATTCTGCAGCAAATTAAACACATGAAATGTTTCTATGTGACAAAACTACTCTTTGCTGAAATTACATTCTGCTACAGCAAAAAGACACTTCTCAAGGCACAGCACTATTAAATGTCTTTCAGCATCTTCTGAAAATGAAAAACATTCCTTAGTGTAGCACTTACCTTCTCTTTTTCAGTGCAACTACCATGGTCCAGTACTTGACCATGTCTCAGCTGATCAACTCAGGAGCATGAGAAGCAGCAGCTGAGATCACCACTGAGAACAGAAGCCGTTCTGGTATGTCACAAAGTCACTTCTCTGCATTTCTGGCAAAGTGTACAGAGATTTTTCTGAAAGTTAAGCCTAACTGCATTTCACATATTTTTGTTTACCTCTAAAGCTCATGTGCAATAGAAAAAACTGGAAAGAGAGATAAAACTTGTGCATTTCTGAATTTGTTTGGCTAACAGCTAGAAGGACTCCTCCCATTTTCAGGGTCTCAGTCAAAGAGTTGGAGGAGGCTCAGAATGATTGATCTATGTGTGTCTTCTTCTTTTCCCTAGATGTTTCTACTACACTCCTTTGGAAAAAGTCATTGGGAATAAAACTATTTTGTAGAAATACCATATTTACATTCTTCCCCAAACAAGCTGCATCATTCTGTGAGGAGCTGGTGGTGAGTGTATTCTTTTATCAGTTGTAGATCTGCATGATCTTTTACTAAACACTTCCTTTTCACAAAAAGTAAGAGGGTTATCTGGACAAAGAACCTCTAGTTTGAAATTCCTAATGTTTTTCATTTTATCACATTGGAGGAGTTTTACCTGCAGCCATGCAGGGATTTGACTTGGATACTGTTACTATTAGACACATGGCCCACATTCTAGGTATGTAGGTAAAAGTAACTAATTAAATTACTAGCAAGACATTGAGATGATACAGCAGGAACTGCTTTGTCAAATTTACAAGAACCTTAGTTAATTTTGGTCCTCCAACTTTCGAAGTTCTCTAAATGAGGAAAAGTTCTTTCTGTCAAAGAGTAGTTAGTAACACCACCACAATACACTACTCAAGTAACCATGATAGCATGGATGAAATCAAAATCAATGTCCCCTTCTATAGGCAAATTGCTCTAGTTGCCATAGGGGCTGACTCTTACCTGTAGAAACCTGTGTTTCATAACAGAGTGCCTTTGCATAAGTTTTTGAGTTGAGTTTTGCTCCTGTTAATACAAAAAATTTTCCCATCGTAATTACTGCTTTTACAGTTTTGCTAAGGACAAGTGGTAGACTTTACTTTTACTCTT
This sequence comes from Sinosuthora webbiana, assembly GCA_013397395.1. Taxonomy (NCBI): domain Eukaryota; kingdom Metazoa; phylum Chordata; class Aves; order Passeriformes; family Sylviidae; genus Sinosuthora; species Sinosuthora webbiana. Next base: position 159,263 of record VXBN01000225.1, on the reverse strand, counting down.
CTTTCGTTTCATTGGAGTGCTAGGTCCTAGATGGTTTGTACCATGGGTCAAGTCCTTGCCTCCAGCTCCTTTCTTCTACCATTCTGTTCTTCTCCACTAAATAATGCCCTCTCTGTTACTCTTAAAATCACAGGAACTTTGGATATTAACAATGATCCTGTTAATATTTCATTTCACTTTTCAGTTTCATATTGCAGATATTCTGGGTAAAGAACCACAAAGAGAGAATAGAGCTGGAATGTTCTCTCTCTGCTGAAGCTTGTTTTAATCACCAGAGTGAGCTGGCACCTAATATTTTGAATATGATGGCTTAGAGCCCATAAATCAAAGGGCTGAAGAGTAGAAGAGACCAACTGACTTTCTTATGGTGACCCCTGCCCTCTAGTATATACTTTTTTTTTTTTTTTACACCGAGCTACCTGTTGTAAACACAGCCACTGGCACATGCAGTGAGCCCTCCTGCCGGAGTTAGCTTCCTTGGCTCATGGAAACGGCTTGTTGGGGATTGGGTTTCTTTCTCTTTTTACTTACAGAACTTTTTCCCATAAGTTGCTAGCAAACTAACTACTGACTAGTTACGGGTATTTAAGAAAAAACAAAAGAAGTTGCTAAGGTGGGGACAGGAGTGTAGCATCTGGCTACACTTTTTTTGTCTCTGGGAGAAGATAGAGAGTTTTGGGGGAAGGGAAAGGACGGGGTGGGGGCAGCTGTGCTCTGTCATTGGAAGGAGGAGGGTCAAGCTATTGTTTACTGCTGGGAGAATTCACTGTCACTGCCGGAGTCCAGTCCTAGGGACTTACCACCCTATGCTGGTGTGCCCAGGAATCCCGCGCTCAGCTTCTCCTGTCCCGCCCCCACCTCCTCTTTAGCACTGCTCTGGCCTTTACTGCACTGTAGCCTCACACCCCCTGCTGTGAGAAGACTGAAGGAGGTAGTGCTAAAGGCAATCCTGCCTCCGATATATTGCAGCTGTGTTAATTACCTGAGAGTGGGAACTGCCTTGCCCGCACAGTTGGGTTTGATAAAAGAGTGAGTTAGTTGGTAGTCAGTTATTTGCAGTCTGCTGGCCGTGCTGTGAGGAGGAAGGGACGGGAAGTTGTGTGAGGGACAGATCAGGTAAGCCACTGTACGAGGGACAGACCGGGTTAGGCGGCCTTGCCAGGGACAGGAAGCAGTGAGCTGGAACTGCAGCAGGAAGAGAGAAGAAGGAGAGAAAGAGTCATGAGATGTGTGGAGCTGCCCATAGGATTGCTACATAGAGAAGGTACGAAAGACTTCTAGATAACATGATGGTGATACTTGTTGCCCTCTGAAGTTTTTATTGAAGCGCGCTGAGTGCAGTGGCCATCTCGACTGTGGCACCCTGCCCTTCTGGGACATCCCGATGTCCCAGCTACCACTGTGGACCTTCTGGTATGTCTCATCCACCAGCCCAGGATTTCTGCTCATTCCTGCCATTCCAGCTTGGTGCTCCTCAGAGTCCTGCAGAGGCATGGGGATCAGACTGCCCCAGGGTTTGTGAAGCAAAGCCTCTCCTCCATCCCTTCCCATCTTGGCTGAGAAGGCCTTTGTAGGTTCCTGGTTCTGTTTTGTTGTTAATGCCATAGTTATTGTTGTTTGTTTGCCTTTTTATATGTACTAGTAAAGAACTGTTATTCCTATCTTCATACCTTTGCCTGAGAGACCCTTAATTTCAAAATTACAATAATTTGGAAAGAGGGGGTTTACATTATCAATTCCAAGGAAAGCTCTTGCCCTCCCTCGCAGATACCTGTCTTTCTAAACAAGGACAATCCTTAGTTTGAGTCCTTGCCCTTCTGCCGTCCTTCATCATAATAAGGTAATTAGACCCACAACTTAGACTTGTTGGCCAAACGGAAGGTTAACATAAAGTGTTGATGAGAGTCATGTTTCCCCTCGGGCAGAGAAGTGTTCTGAGAGAACTCCTTTTCCTCCATTCCACAATTTCTATTTGCTTAACAAAAAAAGCAGTCCTATTTCTCAGTGCCAAAACACAGTAAATTCAGCAAAGATACAAAGTGGTTAAATTAGGAAAAAATGCATGGAAATAAATTAATTGGGAAAAAAAAAGTTGCTATATTTTCATTGTTGAGCACTATTCTAATATTAAAAATTAGTAAAAAATTTTTGATAAGGCCTGTGGAATTTACCGCCCTGCCTAGCTAGTGTTTTTGGTGTCTAAATTTTTCTAGATTTAAAAAAAAACACCAGGTTTCTGTATGGATAACCAGTATCTAGAGCTAGCAAGAAAGCAGCAAATTTCAAGCTTCATTGTCTAATTGTTAAAGATACATATCAATTTTAAAGCAGTAGAAAATAATTGCATTTTTTTCTTATTATGGATTTTCTTGCAAATTTTTTTTTCTAATTTGGACTCTACTGAAGTCTTTTTTTTGGAATATATGCAACATGAGCGATTCTGGGCAGAGGCTTCATTGCTTTAAGTATAGCATTCTTTAGAAAGACATCTAATCCAAATGAGGAATGAATATCTGAGCTTTTTTTGATCTTTATTTGTAGAAGGCAAATGCCAAGCTTCACAGAAGTCAGACTGTATTTTAGAATTAATCCTGTTCCAAGGCAATGAATTTTTATTTGAATATATTCAATGAAACCTCATTTATGTAGATCTTTGCAACCTGGAAATTCTACCAAAATTAATCCCATTGAAGTTCCAGTAAAATGTAAATCCTAATTCACTTGTGAGGTAGAAAGGAGTTTAAGTTCCAGTACAATAGCTTGTACTTCACAAACGTGATTTTTTTTTCTTCTTTTTTAATTTATTTCCTGACTGAATTTAGCTCTATTTTGCTATGCTGATCCTATTTTCCAATGGTAAAAACTCGGTCATGAATTTTTACGTTTGTTTCCTGGAGGCTGGAATCCTCAGGATGTGCCTGAAGCACATGTTCTGTATTAAACCAAATAAAATTAAATGTATCCTTAAAATTAAGCTGGTGCTTATTCTTTGCTTAATAAAAATGAATTAAGCATGTGTTAACTATTTACTGGGATTGAAATCTGCTTGCTGAGTTAGAGGATAGACTTTTTGGATTAGTTTTTAACAGTCTTCTTCATAGAAACACAGATGGAGCATTCAAATGTCCTGATTGCTCACATGTTCTCATGATCTGTAGCCAGGATCTGGTATGGATTTTTTTCAGTTCAGTCAGAACAGGACTTCATCTGGAAAGCAGCAGATGGAAGGAAGGGAGGGGATCCAAGTTTTTAATCCTTTTTTTCTTTTTTCTTTTCTGAACAGATGTTGTTGAGATGATCGAGCTACAGAGCCACAAATCCAACCAAAAACTGGGTAAAGAAATATATACAAACATATGTTGATACTTGGTACATGGTTAATCAGGCAGGCTACAGTCATCTACTGGTGACATGAATATCTCCCTCGAATATAATGAAAATGACAGGATTTTTAGAGCTACTGTAGAAGAAGGATTTAATTTTGTGTGCTGATTTGACTTCTCATTCAGTCAAGAAAAGCTAACAGTCAAAATTACTTTAGTAACAGTTAAATGGTTCAGCATAGGACCAGCAAGTTGGTGAACAACAAGCTGAAAAATACATGGAAGAAATTTTACCAGAATGATGGGAAGGTTATAGCCTATGGCTCAGGTTCACAGACTTCAGTTTGGGGCCATAATTTCACTGCCAACTGTCAGGTGGGTTACTAAATAAATGGAAAAATAATTGTATGTGATAGGATTTGCTGATGACTTAAGGAGCAGTATTTTCCTGATTGGAAAATTTATTTAAATAAATTTAATTTATTTACATGGTGATCATAATGTAGTTCTGATTTTGCCAGGGATATATTTATTGCATCTGTCTTTAAAAAAAATTCATTACTTCAATGACAATTCCTTCAAAGTAAAGTATAAATGAAACGTCTCACTTCTACTTTTTTGCAAAACTCAACAGTTAAATTAAACATATGCAAAACTTTGAAAAAGTTACTAATTACAGTTTATTAAAGCTTCTTCTACATAGTAACTTCCTTGTTGAAATTCAGTAATTATGAATGAAGGAGATCCCAACAGGCACCTGTTTTACACTTGAAAGCTCAGAATTACTGCTCTACAGTAAGACTTTGTGCTATGTAACTTAAGTCAAAGGAGGAATTATACAGCAATAGTTCTGTTAACTTGTCTGGGAAGACCAGAAATGGAGTTTAGGATGTGGGATGGGGCAGGTTGTCGTCACTACACAAACAGTTATGACAGCAATATCCATGGCCAGAAGAAACAATATAATATGGAGAATACTTACACTTAATCAATATTTACTTTTTTTTTGGAAAAAATGCCTCCAGATCCTTAGAATGGAAAGCATTTAACTGCAAACCATTATACTATATGTATAAAAAGGTTCTGGTATAATCTAGGTCATATCTGACTGACTGTATAAAATAAAATGTCCTTAGTTTCTTGAGATATAAACAGACTACTATAAGAGAAAATAATAAAGTCTACATAAAAGATGTAAAATCTTGAGGTTTTTATAAATGCAGAAGGAAGAAAATCTAAGCAAATTCACCATGAATACTGAAGGGTCTAAAATTAATTAATTTCTGTTCCTGACAAAACAGCATTAAATCTAAAACAGTTAAACACCAGGAATGGCTAGAAATTTTTTTTTTTTTTTGAGGAAGATCATATACAAACATATAATATTAAAAAAACCCAAGGTCAGAGCAGCCTTCTCATAATACATGGAAATTATCTGATTTAAAATATTTCAGGCCTCTCATCTTTATGGAGTTTAATATTTTACCAAGACTGTGAAGTACCTCATGGGTACTCATTTGAAATATATGGATTTAAGTGCTGAATACAATAATTAATTTTATAAAACTGTCATAAAACTATATAAATACTATAGCTTTCTTTAGAAAAGGTAAAAGACATTGCTTCCATCATGTAATACATGTAATTGTGGACTCCACCAAAACATGTCTATGTATTTAGCATTTTATAAAGAGGTCCTTACCCTTGTACTGACAAGATACCAGAAAGAGACAGAAGTAAGAAGGACAGCTGACAACATAAACATTTAATGGAAATTATGGTAGGCAGAAAAATAAATTTAAAGCATTTACCTTAACCAAATCTGAAATTTTTGCACTTTAAAAATATATAGGAAAACACTCTGTAGGAAAATTGGCAAAAAAACAAGAGTTCAAGGACAAGATAAAAATGGAAATTAAGGACAGCCTACAGAAAGCTATTTGAATAAAGGACTTAAGGCCATAACTTTATCAGAATTGAAGCACAGAGACAAGACACACTTATTTCACAAGAATGAAAGAGAAGGGTACATGACACATGGACCATAAGAAGGATATAAGGAAATGAAAGAAATAGGATGCAAAGTATTTTGGCTAAATTCTAAGATCACATAACTGTAGCAGTCTGTTCAAGTTGTAGTGTTATAGGACAGTTCTGTACCCCTTGCTGGGTCTGAGTTTGTGGTTTTGTCCCAAAAGTTGTTTGCTTCCCCAAGAGCTGTCAGACCCCAACACCTTTTTCCTGAAGTTTCTAAGCCACTCTTTTACTGGACTAATCTCTGTCAGAATCGGTTTCAGGGATTGCCCTAACCTCTGGCATATCATTCATCCACATAATTTGTTTTCCTTACATTGGTTTTCTATTAGTTTGAAACTCTCCTGTGTTCTCCCCTCTCTCCTTATTGGTCAGAAGTCGCTACTTGCCCCTTGAAACCCATCTGTTTATAACCTGCTGTGCCTGGCGCTTGGGGTCTGTCTGTCACTGCTGGTTTGGGGGAATAAATCCGTTTGGATCAGAGATAGCAATAAGTAAGTAAGGATATCCAAGCCACAGAGCCAAAAAGCTCTGAGACACATCGCCTGCCTGCTCGCTTGGAGAATGTGTCCCACACAAATCGTTCTGTTGTGGCAACTGAGCTAGCTTAAAGGTCCCAGAAATGGTGATATATAACCTTGTATAGCTCCTAGCAGGTGATCAAGATATCAGAAAAGATAACAACAGAATTGCAGAATAATGGAGGTTTTAAGGGATATCTGGAAGTCATCTCATTCAATCTCTAAGAAGAAAATAAAAAAAAACACAGAAAGTACAACAGAATCCCTGTTGCAAAGGAGTGGGGGAAAAAAAGAACAAAGACAACACATTTCAGGTGGAATAAATAGACGGGCAAATATGGTGATACTTTAAGGTTTTAACCTTTATTTTCTTCAAATCCTGTGCTGCATTAGTGCATAACTCAAAACTTTATATGAAGTGTTAACTGCTGTCGTCACAGTGTGGTCAGACAAAACAATTCCTCTGGGCCTGGAATCCAAGGACACCCTACAGCCACAGGCCATGAAATGTATAAACAAAAGCGAATTTTGCAGGGGAGAGTGAGCTGAGGGAATACAACTTCATTACCTGAAGCTGTAATTGGACAGTTAACCCCTGATGTGACCATTGTCCATCTTGGGTGTAGCCTCTGGGAGGCTTTTGACTGCCCCAGGTTTGAAGGCCTTTATTAAACACCCACTTTATTCTCTTAACTTTGTCTAGCCTCTGTTCTAGGTAGCCACTCAAGGCATCAATGGGATGAGGAAAAGAATAAACATATCGATAGCAATACTGGTGTCAAAAACATTTTAATGGGATAAAAGGCAATCCAGGACAGATTTCTGTTTAAGATAAACAGTAAGTAATTCAACTGGAAACAGAAAAAGAAGCTTCCACTGCAGTTACAATAAATCATCTAAATAGTTCCATAATATTCTGAGAAAGCATGATATGAATAGAATAAGGCTGGATTCACTTAACAGAATCTTTAACTGCTTTAATTTAGCATTTATCAAAAGGACAAACCATAAACATTCCATACACTTTATCAAAGGTTATGTGTAAAAGACTGAGTGTTAACAGGATTTTTGCACTCTAGTTTTGAGGAAGAGAGTAAAAGATGAAAAGCAATTATAAAATCAAAATAAAATTTCATTTCACTTTTAATTTATCTCCAGACAAGAATATGTTCATAGGCATTAGGCATCAATCATATGCTGGTAAACCAAACAGTTCTGGTCGGAAATCTTCCATGGACTTCAGCACCAGTGTTGCATCCTTTTTAAATTCTGGTTTTAAGTTTTCATCTGGAATCATAACCGCTTGCATTCCTCCTTCCCGGGCTCCTTTGACTCCCTGAGGTGAATCTTCAAACACAAGACACTGAGAAACAAGAAGGTGAGGAGGAAAAATTGTAATGTTATTATGAACTTCTAATATCTTGTTTTAAAAGAGAGAATGATCCTGAATGAAACTTAGTAGGAAAACTAAATTTTGTTCTTGGCTTAGACACCCCTAATTAGAACAAGAGTAAACCTCCCAGTTTGAACATCTGCATGGTAATTAACCTTTAATTAATTTCAATTCAAAAAACATCAATACATTTACTTAAATCCCAGAAACTGGTTATCCAGATGTTCCTAAGTGCTTTTATAGGGATGTGTTTAATCACAAGATTAAAGTAAAATTAAGCAAGTGCCTAAATACCTTTATAAGCAAGCAATTTAACTTTTCCAAACCAACTTTACAACCTGCAAAATGGCAAAATCAGTGCTTTCACTCACAGGTATAGCATTTCCTACATACACAAGGTATGAGGAACAATAAACTACCTATGTCAACAGCAGGACTTTGGAGGAGTGGGGACAGACATTACTTATCAGAAGAGCGCTGTCAAAGTCACACTCTATTTGCTTAATTCTTCCAAAGCAATGATGAGAAAGAAAAGAAGCTATTATATCAGAAGGTTACATTTAGAGGAGGGACAGTTTGGTCAGATAGAACTTCCATGCCTTACAATAGTCTGAACCATTCCAGATTGCAGTTTGGAAGCAAAGCTGTTAAAAATAATCATACATTATTTATGTGGATTTTGTAATTTAATGTCAGAATATTAAATATTAAATAAGATAAATATATAAAATCATATAATCTGAAATTTTGTATAATGAAAGATAATGTTTCTGGAGCTCATTCCAGAATTTATATAATGAAGCATCTCTTCTTGCCCCTTCCTGTCCATGACATGGAAATTCAGTTTGAATTTTTGGTCATGGATAACCCAAAGCAACTTTTGGCATCCAAGGACCTGAAAAATTCTGACCTATACTGACACATGGTTTCTAACACTTCTCCCATTCACACTGGATTTATTATCAATATTATTAGCACTGCTACTAGTACTAATGCCAAAATCACTAATAATTTTAGTAATTGAAAACAGATGTTCGGATGTTAGGGCACTTTTCTTCACATCTACTAATCAGTGCTCTCAGGCACATCGTGTGATTCCTGAGGCTGTCCTGTGCAAGTCCAGGAGTTCGACATTGATGATCCTTGTGAGTCCTTTCCAACTCAGAATATTCTATGATTCTATGAACATACAACATCATACTGCACCTTTTAGGTTCTCAATCACATAACTATTTCACTGCAGAACATAAAGGATGCACAGTGTTTGTTTCAGCTGTGCTCTAAGGGATCCAAGTTGCAACTGACAAAAACTTTATTACATTCAAAGAAAAAAAAAATTGAAAGATGTATTAAATGTCTGCCCTATATATATATATCTATCAGAGACTGTGGAAGGGGAAAAATGAAAGAACCCTCTTCTGATTTCCTTTCTTTTTAAAATATTGATTCTTGCTTTTCAACATGTCAGTAACAACTTGGAGTCTGTCAAGAGAAAAGTAAAAGGTGCTTTCTACTTTGCATGTAACAAAGTAAAACTTAATTAATGATTTTTAGTGAGCCGAAGGAATCACACCAATCTCTTTTGCGCTCATTTCCTTCATACAGTCACAGCATTCCAGTTTGAATAATGTGATACTTTCAAACGTTGATCGTTATCACTGTTATTAACTACAAATATGCAACCAGCTGATCCTGGAAAGCTTGGTACAATTGCTATTAGAATGGAAGCATGGCTCTGCCTATAGGTTTCAGTTCTTAACAATAGCTTAGTTAATGACCTTAAGCACTCTAAGGACAATAAATGAAACTCTGACAGGCTTTGCTTTTTGAAGAATAAGCTTAAATGTTGCACAGAAGAGCATTATCAAGGCCTTTCAGAAACCTTTTCTGATCCAGCTCATACAAAAGAATGTACTTCATTGCTCTGCCTTGAAAGACCTAATTGACTTCCATGATGTCACTAAGCTTACTGTACAAGAGGAACCAATGATTATGGAAGGCAATATGCATAATAGAAAGCTTAACTAATTCCATGGAACAAGACACAATTAAAACTCTTAATTACCAAAAAAAAACAGGCAAATGACCCATAATTACAGTGTCCTGCATGTTACAGGAAATAAGTATACTAGGTCTTCCTTAAGTCTTTCTTTCTTCTGAAACTTATTGTCAACAGCACAGTCACATTTTTAATGGATGACAGAAGGTTTACAGAGGTTCACACACAAAACAGATTTATTAATACATAGAGATTTTATAAAATCTTCACTGTCCTGGACCACCCACACACTAAATTTAGAGATTTGAAAGCAGCCAAGTTCTTTCCCATTTTGCATAAGTATTGCAACATCAGCATCACTCCAACTGAGAGACAGATGAGATTTATACAGACTTCAGCTGAGATTCTGGCTGCTTCTGTGCATTATTTCTAAAACTTGTGTCACTGATCAATACTATTCCTATGAGAGCTCTCAAAAGGTCATACTAATATAGGACAGTTCTCACTTTGGAATGAACTAAACACTTAAAAAAGTATAGCAAAGTATATTAATTTATATTTTACTCTATGAATCTAGAAAAAGAAAAATTAATCACTTAACCAGAGGAAGAAATAATATTACTGCAGCATCTCATTACCTCATCCTCCTACATTAAATGTAAGAATATAAGAAAAGAGTGTTAGTTAGGCTCTTGGTATGTACAGTAGGCCCTCTCTATGCTATTTACTACTAAAGTCTGGATGGAATAATTATGTGACTAACAGAGATATCTGTAAGTGTTATTGCGGTTAGTGATAACAAAGAAGGCTGGAAGGATAAAAGATTAAAATCAGTTTTAAAATTAAGGTTTTGGAAGACCTGTGAATGTAATATATATGCATAGGGAGTGCTTATCAAATAAGTATCCTTGACCACATATGACACTACTATATCAGCTCTAAAAGAGACTGAAGGATGAAACTAAAGATGCCATGATTTATATGCACAGAATTCATCTGCAAGTTTAACACTACCATCTATTGTTCTGTAAAGAAAGAATAAAAAGAAAGTTTTCATCATCTGTCCTCAAATGGCACAGAAACATTTGGTATCAGAATGTGACATATTATGTTTTATGGGCTTCTTATTGATTGCATCTTATACTCTGTAACTTCTTTATTTTTAATTGATGTTTTCCCCTTTCATAATCTAATCAACTGCTCAAAAGTGTGATGGGTGATTTGTAAAATTTGCACTGTAGAAATATTTGGTACCCTTATACATTAATTTATGTATATATGCACAATACAGTCTTCTGTAAGGACTAATTTAAATATCATCGTATCTCTAAAAAAAGCCCCAAGACAGGCTGCAGGATAAAATTCACCAAGTGCAGCCAGGTCACATGGATATCAGAATGACACTTGACTTCTGTAAACCAGAAGGTGCTCAGACCTTTCATCTCTACAAATAACTGACTGTTCGCTGCCAGAAGTATTTTTACTTTTATCTTTGTGAAAAAGTAGCCCATACTATATGGTTAAAATTCAAATCTAAGTAGCATGTAAGAAGTAAATTTTCAGTCTGAAAGGTATTACTACTGCAATCAGGGTTTGTGGTTTGTTCAACAACTTTTGTAATTTTTCCTTGCTAAATTTTTTTTAGATTTTCAAAATAATTCCAGTACTAACCACAACTGTGTTAGTCATGTGAGTGACCCAGAAATTTTCAAGAACCATATTATAATTCAGAATATAACACAGATCCACCATTTCCCATACAAAATGTTGAGATGCTTAAAATGTCCTGTTCGTCATTTATGAGAGATGGTGGAAATTCACAAAAAGAGAGAGGAAATAACAATTTAACATCATAACAACAGATGCTGGGCTGTTTTTTAGCTCAGCTTGTGTTTTCTTATTTCCTATGTTTTGATTTTCCAAATATCTGCGAACAAGAGGAATATCGAATTTACCATCAGAGTTACTTAAACATTATTGAATGAATCCATTTTAAGCAGCTGCAATATTTGTAATTTTGGTCTCCTACTGTGTTAATTCTCTGATGAATTAAGAACAAACAATAATGAAATAATGTGATTAATGTTTCTCTCCTAATCTTTGGATTTACACTCCTTCCAGAAATAGTTGGGAAAAATTCCAATAGTGAATACAATAATGAATCACATTTCATTTTACTTTAAGGATGTGCCAATTTGACCAGCCAGGGATAACAGAATCATATTAAATATGCTGTTAAGAAAGTAATGCAGCTTACAGCTTCACAACTTAGTTTCATTAAGGAAAATGAGGAGTAAGCCAAGATGTTTTTAAATGCTATAGCAAATGAATAAACTGGAAACTTAAAATCAAATGAATTAACCACCAGAATATTCAGCACACTAACTACAGCCACCATTCTTTATGAGTCAATGATTCATATTAAGAACTGTTCGGAAATTACATGCACATATGCTTTTTAATTCAGATTTTTATTAACTCACTACTAGGAGTATATTACAGACCAATATAAAAATCAGATTCTTTACTAACTAACAAAACAAAAAATCATTAGCACAATTTCAATAAAGAAAAAAAGAAAAAAAAATAAGTGTTACATCTGCATATAATTAGATCACTCTGGGTTTCTAGCTCTTACATAAATGCAACTTTAAATTTCAGACCACACTAGCAGTTCCTCTCTCACCAACCAGTTAGCAGAATGTTATCTCAAGGAAGGCCAGAAGGAATAAAATGGTTTGGATCCTTGGAGAAGGAGGAGGAGAAATATCATATTTCTTGCCTGTTTTCAAGACTTGATCAAATGAAAGGAAGTGTTTCTGTGAGTGACAGCCAGCCCCAGACACAGTGGCTCTGTGAGGCAGGGAGAAGGTCACATTTACATGCGGGGTCACTCTGATCATTCCGGATGGCTGGAGCACTCTTTTCACAGAGCACTGTGTGTTTAGAGGAGAGCACACTGGGAACTTTGTATGGTAACTTGTGTTACAGGCCTCAAGAAATTCTCAAGCGTTTCTGGAACAGTGTCCAATTATCCCAGCAGCAGAAATCTAACTCAATCAACTGCAGCTTGAATTAGCCATAGAAGAGTATTGTTCTTTTATGGACAACACAAGGCAAATACTCAAGATGTTCTCTGCTGAGGCTACTCATATTGCATAATATGCTGGAGTTTTGTGTCACTTATCTCAAAAGTGGCCTAAAAGGTAATTCTGTACAATGAAATGGTTAATTTGTGCTGCCTTCCCTTCCACAGAGAACTATCTTTATCAAACCCACTGACCTCCTTGACATGTAATACACAACATATTCAAGCAATGCACCTTGCACACAGAACTCAGAACTGTAGGACAAAATACACTGAGGGGGCACCTGAAGGCCATTTGAAAACACCCTATTCAACACATGTCCAGCCAAAGCAGGCTGCTCAGGTCCTTGGCTAGGTAAGCATTGAGCATTTTTAAGTAGGCAGATTCCACAGACCTCCTGGACACCTGTTCTCATACAGTGAAACCATATGGTGAAACCAGCTCTATGGTGAAAATGGTTTTCCAAGAACCTAGGAGTTTCTTGAGTTCCACCTTCTGCCTGTTGCCTACTGCATGATCACTCTACACCTTGGAGAAGAGGCGGGGCCCATCTCATGAGCAAATACATCAGAGATACAAACCAGGTACACCCAAAGGAGGTACTGTTTTGATGCATCCAAACTCTAAGTCTCAAACTGAAACTGGAAGTAGGTACCAAAAGTATTTCCTGAATAAAAGCAATGAGCTTTTTGCCACAGGGAATGTCGACAAACACACAGGGGCAGGCTGCCAGAGCAGGTACTCTTCTTGTTTGTTTTGGGTAACGGGACACCATCACTTGCCTACAACTGCCTCAGCAGGTGCTGCAGAAGGTACTTGATTCTCATGGAGTAAGCTAATTTTTAAAAAATTTATTTTGGCAATAGTTTGTTTTGTTCTAGAATGCCTCCTTGACCAGTGTTATTTTCAGAAAGATCAGCCTGCATAGTGAAATTTACATGAATTTTATCTAAACATTATTTAATGGCTGTATAATCTTTGATGGAAGTGTTAATGACAGCCCACATATACTTCAGACATAATGTCATTTCCTAATTTCTTCAATAAAGAGAGAAAGGGTGAGAAGAGGCATTAACCTTTAAACAGGTGTTCATTGGGAGTCCAAAAACGTAATGGAAAAGGTCCTTTTTTTTTTTTTCCTGTTCAGTACAAGCTTCTCACTGAACTGTACACAAGAGTGTCACCAGTCTGAAGTGACTTCGTGAGATATAGCTGCATTACACTTTAACTCTTCCTGGTCAGGAGAAAAAGAGTCTTTCTTTCAAAATTCAAAGCTGAAAGTTATTGTAGAAAATGCTTGAGATTATTAGCATAAAACTCCAAGCACAAAGCCACAAAGTATCACCCTTAAATAAAACAAACAAAACACTAACAGAATTCCAATAATTATTTTCTATATATTTCAACTACAGGAAAAAAAACAAACAAACAAACTCAACATTAAAAATGGCAATTCTCTCTTCTCAATATAGATTTTCAGAGGAAAGTGGAAAAGAATGTACAAAACTAAGTTGGAAAAAATACTCCTAAAGTTAAGAAGAATATAAATGTTCCTATTGGGCAGTATCTGAATCATACAGGTTCATCCCTTCAACCTACCATCTTATACCTGGCATGCGTAAAGCTGATTGTCCATGAAAACCTACAGAACGGCTGTGCAAATACTTATGAACATGCTCTTTGAACAGTACCCCACCTGTGGGCATTGGGTTATGGTTAGGAATGTCATAACTCCATAATTTATTTTTGCAACAGCATTCTAAAAATACCACATCTGAAATTAAAAGCCTCATTACATCAATAAACAGATCTATTTAAGTAACTGTCCCTGTGATTTCAAAAGATGATTTCTCAGCCTCTTAGTTTGCAAAGCTGCTTTGATTCTGCAAGCAAATGAAACTCAGAACTCAAAATTTCTCACATAATTCTCTTTACCTGAGAAATTATTTGTGTGCTAAATACAATATTCCTAAAGAATGTGAAATCTACCACTAAAAGTAAAGGAATTAATTATAAAACTGATATTTCTACATACACTATGTATGATATACCCTTTTTGAACTATTTGTTATGAGAAATAATTCATTCAGTGGACCCATTCTCCTAACCATGAATGAAGGATTAACTGTAAGTGCACTCAAGTTCTACTAGATAAATACAATCATTATTGGTAAAACCAAAATTTTTAATAAGAATGTACTATGTATTAAGAGGGAAGTTTTTAAAAAATAATTATTCTTTTAAGATTACAGTAGAGAAGTTGTGTTTTTCACATTAATCTCTAGCTTGTTTTTATCAGCTTCCTTTGTTTATTTCAGGGAAGCAAAAGTTACCTAGGTATTTCAAGCTATGAAAAATGCAGAGAAGGAAAGCCAATGAATATCAAGCAGTTTCATGTGAATCAACCATTAAAACAGACTGCTCCTCTAGAAAATTTCTTTATACTGTACACTCCAAGCCAAAATATTTCTGTAGTTAAGAAAATTAATAAACTCTTAAAATGAATTCACATGTAGAAAGTTATTTAAGTCTTAATCTCAAAATATTCCAACATCCTTCTGTTGAAATTCCCCTAATATGATCTAGCTATTTTATATACCACACAGAAACACTTTTTAAAATGCATTGATGACACGCAGTTATCAAGCTGTGCCTATTTTTCTATTAGAACAGTTCTACCAAATAAGAGGATGCTAACAGTCACTTCAACCAAATGCTCTCGGTTCTTATTTTTACTCCTGCATGCTTACAGGAAGAGTAACAGGTCATTTTCCATGAACGGAATAAGGTGTGCATATAAATCAATGCGTAAGAGTAAACAATGAACAAAAAAATAGAAAAACATGCTTATTTAACTCTGTGTATGTATGCATGTGGATAAATACATGGTGTATATGGTCCCCATACAGATAGTCTCTCTTTGGCATAAGGCTTATTCAGTTTAAGATATATTAGATCAGTAACTAACAGAGCCATGATTCTGGCTTAACAGGAACATTACTTTGGGAATACCAGCCACGGTATCAGCACCTAGTTATTATGCTCGTCACACAACTTCTGCCACAACATTTTTTGGGTACTCAGTTCTTCAAAGAAACAAGTTTATCAGTATCTGGGTTCTCATTAGCTTTTCTTACTATCATTTTTATCTAAAAACCCCTCCCATTCTGTATATTTCAGCCACAATTAATGTTCAGATTCAACAGGGTATAAAGTTGACAGATGGCAGACTAATTCAAAAGGAAAACTACATATTTGCCTGTAAAACAACCTCTCATGGGCAAAGTCCTCAAAATACTTCATTAGGCCATATGCTTAAGTGAAAACTATTGCTCATCCAACACAATAATGATTTTATATTAAAAGTACGAATCACTTAGTGAATCTGCTGAAGTATCCTGCATTTGCTGACCTTCAACAGTTAGAGTCTTTAGAAAGGGGATGACGGCTAATTTCCCATTTAAATTGTGTCCACGTCTCTGAGACTGTTTGAATTGTTACTCTAAAGCTTGCTACCACATTATTCTGCTATGCAATTATTAACTACTTTTTGCTATGTAATGGACCCCACATAATATACACATATACACAGAAAATAAATAAATTATATATAAGCATTGTAGAGACTCAGAATCACATGATTCCAGGATGGCTTGTTACAGTATGGTGTTAATAAAGCCAATGTTGTAGGTCTGAAGAGGTGGACTCATGCTCCTTGTGGATCCCTTCCAACCCAGAATATTCTGTGATTCTGTGACTGAGACTGGAAGCAACCTCTGAAGGTCACCTGGGCCAACCTCCTGCTCAAGCAGGGACATCTACAGCCCAGGAAAAGATCCAGACAGTGTTTGAGTATCTTCAAGGAGTGAGACTCCACCACCTCTCTGCGTAACCTGTAAGAGTGCTCAGTCATCTTCATGGTGAAAAAGTGTTTCTTGATGCTCAGAGGTAATCTGCCTTTCAGTTGGGTCCATTGCCTCTGGTTCTGTCACTGGGCACCACTAAAAAGTGCCTGGCTCTTTGCCTGGCTCCCTTCAGGTATTTACTTATATTAATGTATCCCTGAGCCTTCTCTTCTCCAAGCTCACTTTGCCTTTCCTCAAATGCAGTATGCTGAAGTCCCTTAATTATCTTGGTGTCCCTTTGCTGGACTCCGTCCAGCAGCTCAATATATCTCTTGTACTAGGAAGTGCAGAATTGCATCCCGTATTTTCCAGGTATGGCCTCACCAGTGCTGAGTAGAGGGGCAGGATCAATTCCCTCAATTTGCTGGCAAGACTCTTCCTCATCAGCCACCTTTGTTGCAATGGCACATTGCTGGCTCATGGTCAACTCACTGTCCACCAGACATTGTAATTACCTTTTTGTCTGACCACAGGAAATCAATTGGGTTTTCTTTCCTGTTCAAAAGTGTGCACCTAGATTCTTTGGTGCAAAGACAGATGGCACTATAATGGATTTTCTAAATTTAAAGGTCTGAATGACAAATGTGCAAAAAATACAGACAAAATGTATTGCTAAGTGACCATTAGAAAGCCTATGATGAGAATATAAAACACTCCATTAGGAAGTGTCTCAGTCACCCCAATACTGATATAAACACATTTCTTCACAGTTAAGTCAAAGACAAATTGTCTTCTCTGCAAATGCCTGCAGTCAAATTACAGGGAAGCACCTAAATGAGAATTAATGTGCTTATAACACACACTTGTTTGGAAAAAAATCCAAGTTGTCTCTGCATAAACACAGTCCATTCTGCTTTTCTTCTATTTAAAAACAAATTATGTGTATTTATATATTACTTAGACTACCATGGCATACTGGAAAGAGTGATTTTATATTGCTCTAACTATCATAACACAGGACTTGAAAGAAAGCACCCCTAATACAGCAATACAATCACTTCAGAAATAGAAGCCAAGATGTTGCCAAGAATCTGGATAAACTGACAAGCAGCTGAGTGCTACAAGCAGCATTTTACTGATAACTTGGAAGCTTCAGCACCCAGACATTATATAAAGATTCCCTAGGGAAACCAGACTGCAGCAGGTGTGTCAAGGTGAAAAAGTATCACTGCTACACAGTCCACTGAATTACATGTTCTGGCTACCAGGTAAAATATGCTGTAACTACAAAAAATAAGAGGATAGGCTGCCTGTCAGATGAACAAGCAAAAGAGAATCTCAAACTTTGTGATTCAGCACACAGGAAATGGCTCAGGTAATTTTTTTTTTTTTTTTTTTTTTTTTTTTTTATTAGTTTTTGTGGTTTTTTTTTTTTTAATAAGTTGTAGTGGTCTATTATATTCTATTTCTATTATACAAGTCTTTGCTAGTTGATTCCAGCTGCTTCTAGTGAGCTATAGGTAAGATTCATCATTGAATGGAGAAAATTGATTAAATCAAATAACAAATATATCTAAAGACTGGGGACTGAATATCTCATCCACACATAAAGACTGACTCTGGGATTTATGTTCTGCAGATCTTGAAGGTGTGGCTAAAAACACCTGTCTCATAGTCTTCAAAGTTTTGTACATTCTAGTCTTAGCAAGCAGAACAGTGTGAGGAAAGGCACTGAAAATTCTTTTTTAATCATTGACCCTGCATCTGCAGAAAAAAACCACTTCAATACATTTAAAACCATAGAGAACACTCTCCTCATTGACAACAAAAGTAGGAATTTAACAGGTAGTTCTACCTGCTAAATACCAAGATGATGGCTTAAAACTGGAAAGAAACAATTACTCTGTCTAGAAACACTGTTATTATATGCTCAACTAGGTCACATTTTAACTTTGTTACCAAAAGTAACAAGAAGAAAATCTTACAAAATTAAATGGCAATTGTCCTTTTGAGCTAGTTCACATCTTACAGTGACAATTGTCTTTTTGAGCTAGCCAGTATCTTACACCTTGATGAAAAGCGAAGATGTTGCTCACGACACTCAAAATGTTTTTCTCAATCAGATGTTCTTGCGCTTTGCAGTGGTACTGCCGCAGGCTTCCAGCCAAGGTTCTTTTCATGTTTTTCTACTTCCCTTATAAACTAAAAAAGTTTTTCTCTCTGCTTTGGTTGCCTTTCTGACTACCTTCCTTGAAGAAAAGGAACACAACTCAGGTAGGCTGACCTTAATTAATAAGAATCTTTCCTTCCTGTGGTTATGAAATATCATATTACTACTAATTTCAAAGAGCAAAAATTTCAAAATGTTTGGAATATAAGCACTTAAAATTGTCAAGTTTCTACAGAGAGGGTTCTGTACGTTTTCATATGCAGAAATACATACATATATGCACACACACATCAGTTTATATGATAGAAGTGTACAGGGGAAGAAGAATGATAGGAAAAACCAGGGCAGGTGTGGGGAGCCTGAAACACCCTGGGCTGGCTACTCCCAGATATACACTCCACCAGCCTACTAGAAGCTCATCCCTGTGCTGCCTGATGGAGCAGGATGAGCCTCAGCAGCCCTGTGAGGCCCAGGTCCAGCCACTCCTGGAGCCACAAGGCCAGACCCACACAGACACGCCAACAGGAGAAGCCCCATGGGTCAGGGCACCCTGTGCAAATGTGAGACAGAGGGGGCTGGTGGGATGTCAGTAGGGGCCGTCTGTTCTTGGCCATACCTGCCTCAGTCTGTGTAGTCTGTCCTGTCTCCTCCAATTAAACTCCATTTCTAATAGTTTTTGTGGGCAAGGGCTTACTGTTGTGAACACACATGTGCATGGAAGTCTCAGTGTCAGTCCTGCCATGGGACCAGGAGTCCCACGTGCCCACAGTGCAGCAGTGCAGTGATGGGCAAGTGAGAGCATGAGGGCTAGCAAACAGCATGCTGAAGTAGCTAATAAGTAGTTGAAGTGTCCTGAAAGCCAGGCATGACCCTTTGGGCAAGAGCACAGTCAGTTCTGGCTCTTGGAGGGACAGGGTAGGCACAGGGCAGCCCTGGCCAGCTGCTGTAAAGACTGTGGCACCTGGGGCTGTCCAAGAGATCTGTCTGTGTGTGCACAGGAGAGACTCTGGCATGATGGAAGTGCGAGACTGGGATCCAGGGACAACTGAGTACCTAAATCCAGCTGCTGGAAGGATCCTTATTGCAGGGTAAATATAGGGTAGACTCCTCTCATATGTCTATGCATGAAAGTGACATAACAGTCACTTCCTGTTTCTCACAAGACCAATGTAGGTATAGGTTTGAAAACACTGATTTAAATTCTCTAAAATTCCTAGGCTTATTCATAGCTGCAAAAGTTAATTGAAGGTGTCTACACCATGAACATGGGTACTTGTTGAAGAAGTACAGCATTTTAAATATCTGGCAATTAAGGTGATTTTGGTTTATGTTTTCCACACCAAACAAACACAGAAACAAACAAAACCCACCCAAAAAAGCCATACAAACTGTATGGAAGACCCATAAACCAAGGCTTTGCAAATAAAATAAGAGCCGTGGTCAATTGAGAAATACTGTCTGCTTTGTTGTATTTATAAAGAAATGCAAAAAGATGGTTGGCTTGTTTGGTTTTGTCAGGCAACACAAGCTTTTAATATCTCTAGTCATTCAGACCTTTGACTAAGATTTATTAACCTGTCAAACAAAAGCAATTTTACAGCATATACAACTGCAGTTCATTTTAGAACATTTATTGCTCTGTAAACAGAAATTCCAGATTCTGCTTAAACAATCTATTCCTTTTCTTCCTTTTAAAGCAAGAAGGAAGGCAGGGTAGTAAGAGAAATTCTAAGTGAAAAAGAAAGAAGTATTTACAAACTTATTTGCTCAAATATATAAAAAGAATAAAGTAAAAGAAAACATCCCCCACCTTTGGGCAGTATGGAGAGGGGAAGGGGAAACAGAATAGGGGAAGAATAGGGGCACAGCTCCATGTTTACTTTGCATGTTTTCTGCTATGCAGCTCAGATCAAATGGCTCTGAGAGATGTTTAGAAAGGAGGAAGTTTATTAGGAGACTGAAACAGAAGGAGCATGATGTCTACCTGGAACATGACCAGGTTATTCAGTCTCCCTTTATAGAGAGAGACACGTGATGCTAGGAATGGGTTATTGCTATTTGGGGATAGAGCCTCATCTAAATAGCCTGACAAAGGGTAGGCAGCCACAGCTCCATGCCCCCAGCCCAAACAGTAGCAAGGCTGAGCACATATCTTCCAGAAGGCACCAGCAAACACACACACACACACATATACACACACACACACACACACACACACACACACACACAAGGCTAGATACACAGCTCAATCCAGTTATACTCAGCATTCCCAAGGACCCACAGGGTCATTCAGCTGCCTCTTCACTAGTGCTCACACATGTGCACTCAGCCTGGCCACTTGTTCTGCAGAAGCCTGGGCTGGGCCCCTGTGACCTGCAGTCCCAGGCAGTGGGCTGGCACCTCATTTTGCCCACTTGCCAGCACCCAGCTCCATGATCACTCCAGCTGCTGGCACCATGAACACATGGCCTCTGCCTGGGTCTGGCTGCTGGCCACACACACAGAGACCACAGACCAGATGCCCTTCAGCCAGGAAGAGTTAAAGTGGAATTTGCTAACACAGGATGGACTGCACTGGTAAAGAGCTGTGCATGGCCAGATAAATGTGTCACCTGTTTACACATCCAATGGTTTTGATCCTCTTATCCCTCTAATTCCCTATAATAAATCCTGATCAAACCCCAAATTCTTTTCCTCTGCATCACATATTGAGTGCCACACCCTAGGCAGCATCTCCCCTCAGTCCAAAAGGATTGATCCAGCACTGATTTACCTTGATAGCATTTCTGGAACAGCCCTGGGAGGGCCCCAACAGGCTGTCCCTCCCTCTGAGTCTTTAATCTGAGCTTCTGTCTACCTTTGGGACACTCTGCTGTCCTGACCATATGGAGATGGGCATCTGATGGGATGATGACTTCTGTGACAGACGTGGGAACTGTTGGGAAAATGTGATTTGGGATCCCCCACCTGTTGTCACCTCTCTCAGCTCTTTTGTGGGTCTGCAAACCAGCTTTTAACACAAACCCCAAGATCTGCATCTGGTAGCGGATCTTCCCTAGGATCCATCCAATTCTATGCAAGTTTATGATTCCTAACATGCAAGGCCAGGAATCCAAGTACTTTCTTTTACAGGTCTTTATAACCAGGTCCTGACATGCCATACACTACACTAAATATAGAAATCAATAGAAGAAAAAGTGATGCTCAAATCAGACATCCTATTTTTCCTTTCTTCTCAATGCTGCTATTATTCCAATGTTCAGTTTGATCCTAAAGCAATACACCACAGCATGTCACAAGCATTATTATGTCTTTATACTGCCGAGTAACTGAAATCCTTTTATTAAAATACAGCATTCTGTGATGGATTTCTTCATCCTTGGACTGACATTGAGCCTGAAGCTCTTACCAGTAATCACTTTACTTTACACAAAACCAGATCACATACTCAACTCAGACAGAGAAGCTAAGGACTCAATTGACAGATTTTTAAAAATGGTGTGAAAGATGGTGAGACTGAATTGTTCTAGAAAATAACAGACACATTTCAAAATTTCTGAGAAAAACTACACTGAAGGCCTTTTCTAAGTATTTGACTTACAGAACATTTCATTCACCATTCATCAGCACCATATTATTTAAACAAAATCAGAGAAACAAGGAAGTTACTGCACTACATATTAATCATCTTAAAGAAAACTAAGTCACTTTGTCACTTACAAATATCAGCTGTAAAGAGGAGCTGTAAATATGAACATATCACTAAAACAGTCTTTTACCAGCCTACTCAAAGTCAACAATCATCTTTCAAGCATACTTGCTCTTCAACTGATTGCTAAGATGATAAAGAAAAAAAATCAATAGACAGGAGAAAGGAACAAAAATAAATTGCCCAAACACTTTAGAATTACTAGTTAATGCAATACTAGAATTGAAGGTGAAACTTGACATCAGTGTTTCTAAAGAAAACTTCTTTACTTTGAGAGACAGGCCAAAGTGCACATTTGCAGCTGACTCTTCTTCCCACTATCTTAATGAGATTTTAAATTTACACTCTAAATGTTTGAAGAGTTTTTTGTTGTAATGTTAGGTCTTTTGTTGTAATGTTAGGTAATCATCTACCAATCCTCCTGAGACAGAATGCTTAGCCTCAAAAAAGTAAATGCTTTTACTATTTCAGTATATACATCATTAACTTATGGACTATCTTCTCACTCTTCATCTACACTCCCTAAAAAATGCTTGAGAAAGCCGTAAGGACAAATGGGCTACTGCATACTATTAACTCTTTATTATTTATAATGAAGGTATATAGATTAGTTACTGCAGTTACAAATTTGAGTTTTCATTTCACCTTCAAGGCCCTATATTATCTAACCCACAATTACTTATGTCTTGCTTTTATTTCCTTCTACTCCCTAGACATCTTCTATCCTTTCACTTAATTGCATTCTTTATCTCTTTCTCCCACTTTCAGCTGTATGTCTTATATCATGCTGACCTCTGTGCCTTGTACAATCTTCATGCCTACATTCTTCATCCTTCTCCAGCAGTATATTTAAAAATACACTCTTTCAGGAATCACTGGTACATGCTCTCCTTCCTCCCTTTCTTAATGCTGGGCTATTAACTGAAATTTGTCTTGCTTAAATCGCTTTTGCTCCTTGTCGGACCAGGGCAGCAGAGAACACAGCTGAAAACAGAGCTGTCTGATTTACTTCTTATTTCTATCATGAATGACCTCTGTTAACTCTAGCTCTGAAGAGAATTGAGGGAAAATACTTGCTTGCCATCTAAAATAGGAAATTGGAATCTTGTGCACTAAAAAAGCCACATTGTTCATTAAATAAATGCCAATTAGTGTGTGTATAGTGGTTCTTTTCTACAAGCTACATCTGTACTTCTTATAGTCTTAGATGTTTACATTGATTTCATAGTGTTCCAACAACTGTAAAGAGCAGGCTCCATGCCTGTGATGAGCGTACACGAATATGATGATTTTTATCCCCTCATGGTTTAATTTGTACTTAAATGTAAATATGACGACCACACTGAGCAGCGCATAAACATCAGGAAACCTGGGAAGCATTCCCAGATGCAGTATTGGTGATAGTATCATAGAGTCATAGCATTATTCCTGACTTCTAGAACACCTGGCTACAGGAATTCCACCTTTCTAAACTTCAAACACCTACTCTACACAAACACACAAACTTCAAACACCAAACTCTACACCTACTCTACAACTCTTCATGGAATTATCATATGACCACTGTACTAGTTGTTATTATAATTCCAAAAATATTTTCTTCTGAGGAATATCTTAAAAAAACTACAAACATTTTTTTTCTGAAATTCAAAAATAATCTTCCCAGTGAAAATTTTTGGCTTGGAAATTTAAAAACTCACAACTGATATCAGTCTTCAAATGATATATTGTAGCTAATTTAAAGACTGCAAATGCATTCTACCTCAGATACATGATCATTTTTTCTAAAATGAAAGGTTCTGTTTTAATTTGCTTGGGATAACTGCATTATTGAAAGTGAAAAGCAGTAAGTTACATACTATTATGCCTTTTGCCCATGGCACTTTTTTGAATCAGTAATATTTTGAGTCTGTAATATTTCTGAAGTTAAGGATGATAGGCAATCTCTAATGTCTCCAGTCTGAGCTACAGGATGCGATAATATGTTTTGGAGACAAACTGAATAGATGACTGTGACCAGGCGTCTGTTCAGGAGAAAGAGGACAATTTCCTAATGGAGGAAAACATGTTCTGTATCAGAAGATATTTTCAGCAATG
Source organism: Sinosuthora webbiana (assembly GCA_013397395.1). Lineage (NCBI taxonomy): Eukaryota > Metazoa > Chordata > Aves > Passeriformes > Sylviidae > Sinosuthora > Sinosuthora webbiana. The sequence continues at coordinate 135,083 of VXBN01000225.1, read as the reverse complement.
GATGAAATCTCATCAACTAGTCTTTGCTAGTCAGCAAAACCTTGAGACTTTGAAGCAACTAACCTATGAAGTGAAGGAAATACTAACATCAAAAGCCATTCCAATTACCATTCCACTGTCTTAGAAAGTAGTTGCAGTTGCATTTAAAAATAATTCTGGTGCTATTCAGGGAAGTATTGACTAGTAATCCTAATCTCTATACTTGGTAAAATCTGCTGATAACACTAAGTTTTGTAGGTCACCTGGGATAACATCTGTAAGAACTTTGGAGTGACAAAGTAGTCTACTGGTCAGTCAAGTGTCAAATGAAATGAAATGGTCAAGAAATGTGGCAGTACACATTATCTGGAAGAAAATAAATGACATATACATTTTCTAACATTTGGTTTAAATACTGGACATTACTGTAAACAGCTCAGTGAGAACTCAGAACTTGGGAGACTAGTTCAATTAAAAACTTAAGAGCTTGGGTGATATTGTTTATATTCACAGACATACATAAAATAGTCTCATCTGGAATGCTCCAGGTACCATATCCCACAGACATCATTCTATGTTAAAATGTTTTTGATAGGAAGAGTCTGAAGAAATGCAATCAGAATGTTTTTGAAGAGGAAAAAACCCCAAACAAACAATCATATCACTGCACCCATCCCCACAAAAAATTCCAAACACAACCCTTTCAGATGGTGAGGTTTTGAACAGACTCTAAAGAGCTTAATTTATGGAGCAAAAAATAAAAAGGGATGTGACAAGCAGCACTTAAAATACTGACTGGCAGATCAATTACTTCTTATCTTTCCCACTCATAACATATAAAAAGCTGACACTGGAACATATGCAACATACAGAATTCACTGTCCTGGGCACACATCAATATCAAGAAAAACCACAGATCCTGTGAAAGGGTTACTATAGGTTATTTTTGTCTGTTTTTGTTAAAAACAACTTGATATGGGAAGAACAGAATTTAAGTGGATAAATTGACCCCCTCTACCTAAAAGGTGATTATTAAGCTGTGATTATTAGCGTCATCAGAGGTGGTACCAAGTAAGCTGGACACTGAATCTGAGCATGAACAACAATTCCTATCTATTCCAATCTTTAGTACCATTTAGACAAAAATGAAAAGCTTTTTTCTTTTTTTTTTTTTTTTTTTTTTTTTTTTTTAAGGATTAGGAGGGCAGCATTTCTACCACCACCTGGAATTGTATTCTATTTTAAATGAGAATCACTTCAGTTTTACTGGAGTTTAACTTGAACCATTTCCTTCTTAGCTTTGAATTATGCTATTATTCTAAGATAAAAAGATGCTGAAATGGAAATGTTAAGCAGCCTTTTTTAGCAGACAAGTCTTGATGTCTTCAGTTCTTTTGTATACTACAAGGTCTTTTATCTTTATAACACCTATCACAATAATAATGAAAAAGAAAACCAAACTCCAGTACTGCTTTTATGGAGTACACTTTGTAATCACCTTCTAAGTGCACTTATTTTGTGATGCAGCAATGAGTCTGAACAAAAAGCTTTGCCCTGTTTAGACTATAAATAATTTGCCAGTGTTAATTGATGGTTCTATATGTAGGTTTTCTGCAATCATGCCAAAAAGACAGACTCTTACAAATTCTTTATCACACAACAGAATAATAAGAACCCTACCATGTAATACCAACTCTGAAAACTGGCTACAACCACATCTCCACAAAGAACAAGCAATTTAAACAAAGAGCAAAAAAATAAATTCATCATTCCCCAGCCTTAGTGCATTAAAACAACACAAAGCTGACTGTAGTATTTCAAAGGTTTCCAGAGGTTTCTCCATGACAGTAATTTACAAAGAAACAACCAAAAAATGTTGCCAACAATGCAATTCCTTCTTTCAGTCTTCCTTCTTATTCCTGAAACCACTGCTTGTTACAACAAGCTCTAGGTGATTACAAAGGTAACTCCAGATAAGGAGAGAATCAGTGCACTAGATCTTATTGAAAGAGGATTTATTCATGCTTGCTATAACTCAAAAGACATTAAAAACATTTTTTTGTGAAAATTCTTGTTAATTAAAATCTAATTATTCAACAACTGCTGTTTGGCATCGCTAAGAAAACGCTCAAGGTCTTGAAAGTAAGAAAAGATAACTCAGTGAGGAAGTTATCATAAAACAAGGATTTTCCCCCTCTTTTTTTCCTACTTACCATGCATAATTAACATGTGATAATACCCATAATGAGTTCCCTAAAACAATTAGCAATGTATCTCCAGTGACCTGCTAATCTGAATATAATGCTTTTTGAATTTGGAGGTGCACCAGTCTCTTTGTGTTTACACACTCACCTCACGTAGAAGCAAAGAAGGCTGCAGAGCATAATTTATTATTCAGCATCACATTTCATCAAGTCCCTTAGTAGCTACTTGATACATTATCAAGACAAATGCAAGGGAAAAAAAGTATTCCTACCTCTCCACCCGCCCCAAGTAGAGTACCCCAAAGACTAAGAACTAATTATAATCCTTCTTTCCTCTTCCAGTCATTAAGATACCTTTAGTGAAAGCAAACCTTGACCAGGTTACTTTTTGCATGGAATTTCAATGACTTTTTTCATCTCTGTAAGACAAATACATCCATAAATAAACATGCACTGCGGTAACAAGGGCAATGTCTGGAACACTTAAAAGTTAAATTACTTGCAAGCCATACAACATCTCATTTTTCTTCCACACATATATAATAAAGATTGCCAGCATGGGGAGAGGTAGGTTGGGAGAGTGGGTGAGTGCACATGTGAACACACAAGTACACATGCTTCAGAAGAAAAGGGTGTAAGTAAATCAACCATAGGAACTGAGAGCATGATAATGGGAAAAAAAACCCTGAAAGCAAACCAACCAACCAACCAACCAACCAACCAACCAACCAACCAACCAACCAACCATCTTCTTCTTTTAATTATGTTTTAGTGGCCTATTATGAATTTAGGGGAACTATGCCTCTCTATAGTAGTGCAGAGGACCAGATCTAAGCATGTTTTGTCACAAATATTCAGAGTTTTGTTACAGGAAAGGTGATCAGAGGAGAGGGTCACCTGGAGGTGAAACAGTGCTGTCGTGAGCCAACTTCCTGCTCCCCTTTAAGACTTGTGCTTAGTTCCCCCACCCCAACTCATTACTTTTGTGCAGTGGTGTGGTAGTGTGTTTGTGAGCCACCACCTTCTGATGAGGTTTTTGTGGGAGATGTGAAGTGTACTGTACAAAACTAAGGGCTTGTTAGCTGATGCTTTTTGTGGAAATGTATTGTAAGAATTTAAGGTTGTGTTAGCCAATACCTTTTGAGTGTAAACATTGGGCTGGTTGCCACAGTTAAGAAGACTGTGTAAGAAAACATATGAGTTCCCTGACATGTGATCCAGTGCCTTTGTTCCACCTGTCAAGAACCTATAACCAATATCACACCCTCTACCTACAGGTTGTGACAAGTAGATCTTCAAAAGTCCAAGATTGTGAGACATGGTGAAATACCTTTTGTTCTTTTCTCTACAGCTAGAAGGCAAGCCTCCCAACAAGAGAGTTCATCATCCAGCCTGGGAGACACGAGTAAGGGCTACATGCCTAGACTATGTAGCAGCTGAGGAAGGTGCAGGATTAAACCAACAGGCTGCTCAACAGTGTGTCACAATAGAAGTACATTCCACAGGAGTTCTGTATCTTTGCATCCCAAGCTGAAAAGCTTCTAGAAATAGATATAAAACTACATTGTTCAATACCTAATTACTTTAAATTGCTTAGTACACAATTAAAAATTATGATTTATTAATAATTTATTCCTTTAAATTTCTCCAGTGTTTGTCTGATACCAATAGCTTCTCCAGCAGGGAGAGAAACCCATAAAAAAATTATGCTGTTTATTATCTTGCAGTGCCCGATAACAGCAGGAATCCAAGAACTAGCCCAGCAACATATACTAAATAATCAAAAAATAACTTGCCATCTAGAAATGCCTTCAGTCACACTGCAGAAAAAGAAAATTAAAGTCTTCAGGAAAAAGTTCTAGCCAAGAACCTTTCTGAGCAAAGAGCTGATGCATCATGTGGTAACTAGGACAATTCCCAAGGAAGTGCAAAGGTTGGGAGACTGAATTTCTCAGGTTCAAAAGTGTGCAAAAATATATTTTCCTCCATTTTTTCAGGAAGTAGTCCACACAGTGGAAAAGGATAAAACTCTCTTCTGATCTGCTTTAAAAGGAAAGCAAAAGTTCCAGATTGCTGTTGTGTTCTCTATGGAGAATTTTTCTTGGCAGTGTAGAAATGTGCTGGAACTACTTTTCCAATTATACTTTACAAAAGACTAACTGCTAGATATTTTTAGTTCCTGATAAAAAGACACAAGCTGTTAAGACTGGGGAATTTTGGATGCATACATAAAAGCAAAACCCCCCATTTCCCCAAAAAGCTACAAAATCAGCAAAAGGGAGGTTCCTTAGACTTGGCACCTCATCTTGGTTACAAGGCAGACAAGTTGAAACATTCTCTTCCAAAGTCCATAGATATACTCTTTCAGATTTTACCTGCTATCTACTTTCAACACTTCAGGGCATGTTTTACATGACAGAACTAAACTAATCTGGGTACACACAGATGCTGGGACATAGTTCATTTTCCTTTTAATCACTATGTACAATAAGAGTGAAACATACGTAATCTATATTTGTTAAGGGAATGAACTCTGCTTTTTCTGCAAAACACTTAAGCAAGGTGTGTGTACTCAGTGGTTTCAGCCTTTTGTGGCACCGAATCAGTTACCACCTCCCAGGGTGTACAATCGCCACCAGAACACACCTCTGCCATGGGAGAAACGTTGCTGTGTTTGAAGCTGGTCACTGTGTAGCACAGGATGCAAGGCTAACGGGAACACTGACAGAGTACAACCCTGCAGATGAGGGACAACAAGAAAACACACCCCAGAACCACTCAAACATCCCAGACCTTTATTCAGACTACTAACCACATGGTTACACTGGCCTTGGCATAAACAAATCAGACAAGGCAAGAAGTTATTTATTGACTCTAACCCATCAAATGCCTAATTAATTAATGAACTGTAATACGTCAGTACAGACAAGAATTTCCAGTGGCTTCTGAAAAGAAAGACCAAATTCTGCTTTCTACCTCAAAATGCACCTTCAGCCAGAAAGAGTTGCAGAGCAACTCTTCATAATAAGCAGCCACGGGCATGTGTTGTATCTGCCTCTGTCAGACCACTCTGTCTGAGAACAACAATGATCATCTACAAACTCTTTGTCATTTCTCTACCTGAATGCAGCCTAGCACTTTATACTCTGACCATTACCATCACAGGTTATACCCACTGCAAAAACAAATATCTAACACTACGCTAAAACAGCTGGTAAGAACTGTGGGTCCAAGGAAATAAGACAACAGGGCTGGAGTAAATCAAAATGGTTTATACCATGAACAGCTATTTTGAAGGCTGTCTCAGATTAGGAAAAATTGGTAGTCTAGGCCTATGCAAAGAAAGACTAGAGCCAAGCTTGAAGAAACAGCCATTGATGTATATTTGAACTAAGCTGAAAAATGTCCGTGTTTTTACATTTAATGCCTTCATTTCTAAAATAAAAAAGAAATGTGAATTGTAAACATTCAGGAAAGAGTATAAGCCAATTAATTCATAAAATGGAAAAGGGACAGATTTATGGTGACTAAAACATTTGATTTGAACAGCAGGGATTCCAATTTACAGCTTAGTGCATCACCTAGAATGGCTGCTCATGTCTGTAATTTCTGTACTTTAAATAAAGTACTCCTAATCCACTAAAACTCTGGGTATACACAAGGAACAACAGCAGTATCACTAATTAAATACTTGCTTATCTGAAAACCATCTTAAGTAAAATATATACACTACATGCATACACTAAAAATGGAGGAGTTGAGTGGGGGAAAAAAATAGAAAAAGTTAAAAAATGAAGGGCATAATACCAAAAAATGGGTTTAGCATCCTTTTTTACAAAAGCTAACAATAACTACGGTTACATTAAGTGCTAAATCAGCTTTCTTTATCCTGTTTTATTTGTACAACACAGGATAAAATTAAAAAATATTTGAATGTCATAATGTTCTGAATCTACTGTTCTTTCCTTATACCTCCTAGAGCAAAAAAGTCACAGAAAATTTCTCTTTGAACGTCTCTGTTCTATGACAAAATGCCCACCGAGACTCATAAATCCTAATGCCATTTAATCAGTCTGAAAAAATTTTAATGAGCTCTCTCTAGATTTGGTACAGAGATTATTTGTAACTATGGGATCAATTAATTAATTAGAAATGGAAGAAACTGCAAAGAAATAGTGTTTTAAATTAAGGCAATGATTTATATCACTTGGAACTTTTTAAATAGAACAGATTGATTCTTCATAAGAGCGTTATGACCATTTGTATTACTACAATCTATCCCTCCATTTAAAAAGTAGATATAAATGGATTTATTTGCTTTTAAACTACTACTAATGTCCTTTATTTTACAGAAAAGCTATAGGCAAATCAACCAAAATACTGGAAAGAAATGCCTTAGCCTTCAACCCCCTTAAGCAGGAAGTTAATTAATCTCTGCAGTTTTGATGACAGAAGTATATGGGAAATACGTATAAATGTTGGCATGTGGATGACAGAAACCCTCTGATTCAGAGCCATATTTAAAATAAATTTATTTGCATACCATTTTTGTTATTATGAAACAAAACTTCAAGATAGCACTGAAAAGTTATAGTTGATATATAAATATATATACATGTAAATTATAAAAATACACACAAATGGCCTGGTTACTATAAACTCTTTTAAATCAAAAATAAATATTCTATTATTTCAAATTCCAAAAGCATGATTTTAAATAATGTGAGGTCCATAAATTAAAGTGGAACAGAAAAATATTTTTCAGCAAAAGTTTTTTCTTTCCTTTTTTTTCCCCCTCAGATCAAATCTGTGAAGTTCATCACTGAATCACAGGATGAGGGAGATTGGAAGCGACCTCCAGAGTTCATCTGGTCCAATCTCCTCTGTTGCACAGGACTGTGTCCAGAGAGATTTGAAAATCCCCACAATCTCCTGGGCAACCTTTGTGCTTGGCCATCCTCACAGTAAAAAAAAAAAACAATGTTTCCCTGTGCTCAGACAAACTACTTTGTATGTCTGTGTCCACTGCCTCTGGTTCCATCACTGCACACCACTGTCTCCTTCTTCATTACAATCTCTCTTCAGGTATTCATATATATTAATAAGATCCTATTGAGCATTCTCTTAATTCACCTACACCACTAAAGAAGATGTTAAACCTGTAAAACCAGGTAAAAACAGATGTAAAACCCAGTGTTCACCCCTGGAGCACACCACTGAGTGCTGGCACCTAACTAGATTTGTGCCACTGATCACAACCCTCTGGGCCTGGCCGCTAAGCCAGCTTTCAAACCATCTCACTGTCTGCTCATCCATATCATATGGCTGAGAGTGTCACAGGACACTGTAGTTCAGGGAGACAACAGTCACTGCTCTCACCATGTTCAGCAAGACAGTCACTTCATCAAAGAAGTTAATCAGGTTTGTCAAGCATGACTTTCCCTTGATGAAGCCATGGTGACTCCTCCTGATGGTTTTTTTGTCCTTACTGTGCCTGGAAATGATTTTCATGATAACTTGTGCCATCATCTTTTTGGATGAGGCTGAGAGTTCCCTTGGTCATCCTTCTTGCCTAGCTTCAACACAGGAGTGATATTTGCTGTCTGCAGCCTTTGAGCATTTCTCCCAATGGCCATGACAGATCAAAGATTATGGAAAGGGGTCTTTCAATGACATCTTCCAGACCTCTCAGCACTTGAGAGTACATCCCATTAGGTTCCTTGAATTTATTAATGCCCAGTTTGTATAAGTATTCCCTGACTGTCACAATGGAGTCAAAGACAGGGATGCAACATACACACGCTTGAGGATAATGTGGCAACAGCATTGTTTATTGTCTGGCAGCCCCTTTCACAGGTTTTTTTAAATTTCTCACGCTTATAGACACGATTGGCCAAGGGTCTTAACTCTGCCCAGCTCACTGGCCAATGATATGGGTGTATGTGTGCTTCACAGAGGTTGGCTGAGGTCCTCTGACTGGGTTTGAATCCTATCCTTGTCACATCTAGGGACTTGTTTACTTTGAGCTATGCTGGTCGAGCTGGTATCTGTTAAGCCAAATCATTTATGCAGATATAGTCTAGCTATATCTGTTATACCTGACCAGAATCCAAACAGAAGTAATGCTATGAAAAGTGTTTTTCAATCACCTAAATAAAATGTATGAAAAAGAACACAGTGTTTTGAACATTGTGGCCTGAAATTTCTATAATATTCAAGAAAACATTGTTTCTACACATGTACAGCTCCAGACAGTTTTCATACAAGTTGCATCTGTGCATTTGAGAGCACAATTTGGAATATATTTTAAAAACTAAATTTTATTGAAATACAGAATTTCTACTATTTAGTTTCAAGATCATATTTTGATTACTTGACTGATTTAATTAATTATTTACATTACTATGCATTGTTACTAGTGTTGGAAGTTCCTATGATGCTTCATGCAGCACAAGATAGGAGACCTAGGCTGAATTTGCAGGGTGTATATTTTTTGAAATTCCTATGCTATCATTTTATCATTATGCTTATTGAGTTCTGAATTAACCAAAGACTGCAAATCAAAAGGTCAACATATAAGAAATTTTAAGATGGATATTTATGACATCCTTCGATGACAGCAAAGCAGATAATCATATCTATCATATCCATTTATATATCACTTAAATACTGGTCTACTTGCAGAAGTATGCCTACACAGCAATAGCCACTGGCTGATATGACACTACAGCTAAATTCTGGATTTGGTGTTCTATGCCTACATTGTATTTTTTGCTAAGAGCAGCAACAAAGTTTAGAAGCAAACTTTAAAGTTCTCACTTTGTCCCTGATAGTTTGTTTCACTAGGTAGTTTTGGTAGGCACCAGGTTGCTCTAGAAGGCAGCTCCAGTGAAATTTCTCTGCAGGCACTCATCAAGCAACCTCCAACGTTTAAGAATACATAAAGCTCTAAAGAACCTTATCTCAGCCTGGGATCACAGTAAATCCAACCCAATAGAAAACATTCAAATAATATATAGCATAGGTGTATGGGTCTAAGCACTACCTATGATGTTCTAGCAATCTGTTTTGCTTGAGTCCAATTATTTGCTTATGTGGACATTACCTTTACTTCCTGATACTTGGCTGCAACGCTGCATGTTAATGATTGCTGGCATGAAATCCAAACCTGCAGCTCTCTTAGTTCACTGCCTGGGACAAAACACTGCAGATGACACCATTACACTGCAACTGGTCACAAATGTCTTGGATAGTTTCTCATGTAATCTTTTCATTTCCTTCCTCTTGGGAATTCTGTGCATGTGTGGATTTCCCACACTTTAACATTTATGATTTTTGTACATGAAACCAAAAAAAAAAACCAGTTCAGCTGAATTACCTGCACTAAGGGAATTTGATACTGTGAACTTCTTACAAAGGATATACATTTTACAAAAAAATATGGATTCAAACACCTATGCCCTTCATCAAAGAAAAGATAACAAAATTAAAAATACAAAACTACTATATAAAAATCTGTGACTTGAGTTGTCTAACGTACCTTTAAAGTTTAAAAATATTAAGTGTAATACAGATGCTACTATTTCTTCATATATTTTTTTCAATGCTAACACAACTAAAGGATACAAGTATCTACACAGTGTCACTGGTTCACTAGTTCACTAGTTTTGTTGCTTCCTTTTGGGTTGTTTTTTAATGTTTTTGTTCTTTTTATGTATTACCTTAAACCCACCTTGTGGGTTTTCTGAAATAGAACCACATAAACTAAGAGTTTTGGGAAAGTGTCCTTCTGCTCCTCCCAAGAAATTATAGTTTAATTTGCCATTAACACAGTTGACATTCAATTTCCTTGGTGTATCATTTCTGAACATGCAAGGTTACAAATTAAGTAGATTCACATATACAGAAGATCAAGAGAAACTGCAACAGAAAAAAAATCAAACCAAACCAAAACCTAAACCCAGTTTGGTTAACTCTGTTCAACACTAAACAACACTGCACCAAAATTAATTCACTTTGTATTCCCAGGCAATGAAAATACCATTTAGACTCTGGGTGAGAACTTGAAGTATGAACGGTGAGGAATCTTAGCTAATGATTCCATATGTATTTGTGTAGCCTTTTTTCCCCAAGAATTCTACTGTGGGAGAACAGTAATCACAGTCTAATCTACCTAATTTTTTTCCTTAAAATTAGCATGTAACGCATTTCTCTGCAGTAATGAAAGTAACTCCAAAACTTCAGCACTTATGTTCCACTTGGGACAGAGAAGAAGTGAGAAAAATATTCTAAGGATAAAGGCAGTTTAATTTTAAATAAAAATGAAGGCAATATTTTAACTAACTCTCAGTTTATGTGAAATATTCTTCCTACAGATTTCTATTTCAGAATAGTTTGTAAAGTTATATATAAGACAGGAAAACTAAACACATCTACTATTTGAGAAAGACTGCCCAAACTGATAGTTTTAAATTGGAAACAAGGACTATGATCTCAGAGATTTAGACTGGTAGTGGAAAGATGTAGCTTCAGAAAAATATATGTCCTCTTCACAAAGAACTATATTTAATGTTTTGACACTTAAGAGGTAAATCAGCCATGAATGTATGAAAAAAAAACTGACCTATGTTTAAATAACTATTTCCAAACCCTGAATACTGAAGTTAAGCTTGCAGATTTATTGCAGAAAATCATTACAGTTTCCTATTACTGCATGCTGCCACATAGCAAATCAGGGCAATCTGCATAACAAACTCTAGAGGTAGTGGGGGGGAAATCTCTCTCTTTGACAGAACAAACACCTTTGAAAACAGGAGTTGCTGATTTTTACAATGTTTATATTAATCTAAGTCTTTATCACCTTAAAAACAAAATCCAAATACAGCCCAAACAGAAAATTTCTAAATTTGTGTCTTCCCCCTCTTACCTTCTCCGGTGATGCAGGAGGGTCAAATCTCTTTGCACAAAGTAAAAATGGATCAGGATGTGGTTTGCCACGCTTCAACTCAGGGTCATCTCCCAACACAATATGATGAAAAAGACTAAATAATTCTTTGTGTTTGGTTGTTTTTTTCTCAAATGACTCTTTACTCGAGCTGGTGGCAACAGCTATGGGTATCTTGTGTTTGTGTAAATGATGGATCAGCTTATGGACCCCTGTAAGACAAATAAATACATTTTAGTTTTTATATATATGCATGTAAGTTGGTATATGTATTAATGTTTATACCCAATTACAAAGCATTTAACACTACTTCAACAATGTTGAATCTTACTGAATGTAATAAACCTATTTCAAACAGTCAGTGTACAAGAAAATTCCTGCTATATCTGACATGTTCCTTCTACACTCAAACACCATGGAACATTCTATGTAAGTTATATACATACTTTTTCTGTTATCAAACAATGTTTTTCTCAAAATATGCCAAAAATGTGATTAACATCACTACATAATGAGACTCACTAGAAACTCCTTAAGCAATGTCTCCACATTATGTAAGTTTATTAGTTGAAACTCTAAGAGTTTGGGAGAACATTTTCTTTCATATGCAGTTATGCTTCTGGAAAAAAAAAAAATCAAAAAAGTACACCCTTCTCACCGGACTGCAGAGTTTAAATTTCTGAAGTAGGTATCCAGGGGGCTCAAAACAGCCTGTAAGAGAGCTCAGTTTCTCTCTTTTGCAATTACTAAAGCAAGTATCACTGGGCAGAGGAGAGCAGCTGTCAGTCACAGTTAATACCAGAGCTTTATCTATTGATGCTGTGAACCCAGAGTAATGAACACCTAAGGCCTAATGGGTAGAAACTTGAATCTGATCCAGTCTTCTAGGGAAGGTTAATGCAGTGAACAGTGAAAACACAACCAGCCTGTGTAAGAGGGAAACATACTTTGTTCTTTGGTTCAAGTTTTGAGTTTTCTCTGAAGGGGTTTTAATGACCCTTTGCTGAAGCATTCTAAATGCTGGAGACCTTTCCCAGACAAAACAATTAGCATTATCTAATGAAGAACAAGTGTGGATGTTTGGTCTTTATTAATTCACAAGAGAAAATCCTCCATATCTGTAAAATAATTTCAGCTATAATTTGTGCTTTTTGTCATTAATCCCAACTGTACTGGACACAGGATATTAGTTTCAGGTAGTTTAGGTTCAAGTAGACTCCAGATGACTTTTGGTTCTTTGTAACAATTTGAGAACAATTTTGTTTTCATCTTCCAGCTACATTAATTCTTACCTTTTTCATGTCTGGTTATACAAAAATAATCTTATTCTCTTGCTCCTGGTTCACTGTCATTGTTATATCTAGTCTCCACCCCCTTAAACCATTCCTACTCCTCCTTTGCCCCTTCACCACCTCTGATTTGTATTTCCCTTGTGATCCAGCCATTCAGTTGTATAAACAGTGTTATCTGCCATACATTATTCCCCAGTATAGTCATATGCCCAACTTTGAGAAGTTATAAGTACTGCTGATAATAAAGTGTGTATATTAATGAATAGGTGCAGTAATTAATCTACCTGTCTGGAAATAGGACTTGTAGGTATGAATCTCTACAGATTTCTCATTTATTCTCCAGAATCTAATAAAAAAATTAATAACTCACATTTCCAGCTCCATCCTTGTATTTGAAGATGGCCTTTAAACTTTAAATACATGCACTTCTCTAATGTTAGATTTTGAGGTGGACAGACATAGCAAGCACTACTGCTCCTCTAAGGTCAAAACATCAGCCATTTAAAAGCTTTTCTATGCTCCCTTAAGAGGAGTGCACTTTTTCCCAAATGATGCTACTATGTCCTGAAATATAATGTTAAATACAAGCCAGTTTTTAGTTCAGATAGTTTATATCTTCATTCTGAACCATGTGAAGTAAGTCTATATTAAATTAATGGAAGCACTAAGATTCCTTAATGTAAAGCAGTAGTGTAAATGTCTCTTCCCTAAAATAAAAAGCATTCATTCTAAGGAATTTAATAAACTGCAATGTTTAGCAAGGCTAGCACACATATGTGAATTGTTACTTATGTCCAAAGATAACACAAGCAGAAGACACTTCCTATCTCCTATCTTCCTATCTCCTACACCCTTGCTATGATATGGTTATTTTTCTCTAATAAATAACCGTATGTTGTGCTCTTTTCAAATAGCTAATTTTCTTCAGACCCACTGCATCACAGCTTCAGATCATCTCTCACTGGGTATGGTTATTCTATGTTTCTATTGGAAGTAGCCAGCCACAGAAAAGCACTGTTGCAGAAAGGTTATTTCTTCAGGGTTCTCTCCTGCATTTCTCGAGCACATGTCATGATTTCAGTGTGTAAATGTGCATGCATGTGCATTTGATTTCTCTTTTTGGCTTCCCTCACAACAGTGGAGCTACAATACAGTTGTCCCTAATATCTCAGAGAAAAAAAAAAAATTACATTATTCAGAGAATATGACACTTAAAAATATTATTTGCATACATGTAAATAGAGCAAGATGGGGAAAAAAAATGCAGGGGTCAAATTAGCTGCCCAGAAAAAGAATTAAACTGCACTTGGAAGAATACCTGGCATAACTTGACAAGTTCAAAACAGCACCAGCTGAAAAATATTTTCATTCCAGGTTTGCTTTCTTCTTTGTAAAAGCTATAGATCAGGAAAATCCATTTTTGTTTGCATCAATTACCACCAGTTTAGCTCTAGACACTTTGCCACCACACCAAATTACTGACACAATTATTGTACTAATTCAGTACATAATTCTTCATTAAGAAGATAATATCTTCCTTAGTATCTTTCTAGTGCTTTTTTTTTTAAAGAAAACATCAACAGCAGGGGAACTGAGGAACTGCTTTAAAGATCTTAAGAAATTTCCCTCAGCAAATAAAGTGCCATTATATCTTCTATAGTTTCAAAGATTATTCAATGAAACGACAATCAAAACCAACCAATTCAAAACTCAATGGCTTCGAAGAAGTATACTGAAAATTCCTGTGACCTCTATAAGTTTTAACTTACTTGTGGCTAGCATGTTAGGGATCAAGGCCCCTCCATCCCAGAGGGACCCCTCCGCTAGACTTCTTGGGACTACCCTCCACCTCTCCTACTGAAAACTTAGTCATATAAAGCAAGAATAAAAATTAAAGAAAGATAAAAAAAAAATAAGGACCTGTTTTTACAGCATAAGAATACACTACAAATGTGGCACACAGGCAATAAATATCTTATGCAGAACCATATAAATTCTTCAAGTAGTTATAAAAAAATTAGGAAAAAATATCCCACATTGCTATGGTTTATTCCTGAATGTACTCTTGTTTTCAGATAGTCAGAGGTAAGCACTGTACCTTTATGCTACCTCTTCAAATAAGAAGTTCTGGATCAACACAGAAACTTAATATATACTAACTACAACAGTTAAGCACCAGTGACCATTGCACAGAAAAATAGGTGAAAAGAATTGTAAGCAGAGCTTTGTTACAGAAGCTGCAAAGAAGGAGGACCAGCTTTAAATGTCAGCATCTTTAAAATCCAATTAATCACAAATGTCAATGAAGCTATCAACTTTGAGAAAAAAAAGAAAACAAATTAAACCAACAGAAAGGACCTATTTCTTCTGAGACCACAGACACATTTAAAAGAAAGAGATAGGCTCTTTTGTTCTGAAAATTGTGGAAAAGCATATATATTTTATTTTTTTGAAAAATGAACTTTTATCCCTCTATTACACTCCAGATGCTGTGTTGTTCTCTTTAGATTCAGCTGATATTGCGGTGACTAATATATCAGATCAACTGAGAAACTAAAAATAAGACTTATACTGAACAACAAAACCCTTGGGCTAACTGTCACATTTTCTTTCTAATTGACTAATACAAATATGTACACATAAGAATTCAGGAAACCAAATAATGTTACACTAAAATGATCTAATGAGAATCCCTATCTAATTATTTACATGCTATTACAACACTGTTTTCTACATTATTCCTTTTAAGCTATCACATTTTATAATCAAATTACATTATTGATCATGAAGTGAAAATTAACAAGATGAAACTCCTGAAAACTAACTCAAATTGATGGAAAGCAAAGGGAATTTTTATTTTCCTTTTAGCTTTATATAAACATGACCTTGGTTTTGTGTGAACAGCACATACATTTTTGTTGCATTTTATTTTATATAATTTAAAATTTTTGTACCATCTCTTTTCTTTTATTTATCTGTCCCTGAACTGTTCTTAACTTGTATTGCTTTTGTATGTCCAGATTCAGATCTATTTCTTTTGAAATGCTTTCAGATAAAGAAGGAAAGACTTAAAGCTCTTCTATTTTTTTCAAATGTTAGTCTCCAACCGAACTTTTGTCTATGAACATGTTACAGTAGTATATAAGAATGTTCTTCAAGATAAACAAGAAAGTGATCTCCATGATAAACTGGGAAAACCCAAGAGATAAGGAAGAGAATTATAGATGCTGCTTCAGGACGGAACCTTAATTTCAGTTTCCTCTGTCCCTCAACTGATTGTCTGGTGTGTTGCATATAGGTAAAACCTTACAAAGAGAAGGCCTTGTAAAAATCATGGTTCAGGTCTGTTACTTTGGCTAAGTAGAAAAGGACTGTGGGAAACAGATGCAGCTGAATTGTGTGCTCACATCATGGTGTATAGTGGTTGGTTGATTATGTTTGTTATGGTTTCAAAGTATGTAGCTGATAACTGGCTAACTGCTTAAAAAGGCCTGGCTTTTGCCATAAAGCAGCTCTGCTTTGCACCTGCCTGGGGACTCTGCATCACTCCAGACCCTCACTCACCCACACTGGTGTTTATATTTCTGCTTGCAGTTGATTAATTTGAAGTCATAACACCATACAGACATCATACATAACATCATACAGACAATCACACACCAAGCTCTGAAAATACCTTAGCCTGAAAATCCACTATCTGATGGTCTTATACACACTGCCAAAGTCCTACAGTCTTCAAGCTTCAGGAAAACAGCTGGTTTGTTAATGTCAGCACAGAGTGCAGGATCAAGGTCACATAAATGCTCAGGCATTTAGAAAATTAAATTCTATTCTATTCTATCCTATTTCTGAATCTCATGAAACTATGGAAACACAACTGTCAGATCAACTTGCTGCTTTATTTGTTATGACATACTGTTTAAAAGCGCTTTTTGCAATGGTATGTCATCCTTTCATGAAGCCACAAAAGTGGAGGTAGAAACTACCAGCCTACCCACCCCTCCTCTCGCCCCTTTGGAAGGCCATGGCTATTAATAAGGAATTTTATCTACTCATTTTATTGCTCCCCAAAAAGTATCAGAGGTCCTTCTGGCCAGAGAGACTTCTTATTCATCAAATTATTACCCTCATTTTAATCTGGACATACTGACACATGCATGGCCATAGAAGGAATATAAGTACTAAATTTTACAATCAAAACCTGCATCAACTGTGTTGCTGATTTCCTGATAAAAGCATGTTTGGGATGCAGTCCTTTAGGACTTGATGTAAAGACCAAATGTTTGATATCACCCAAACAGGAAGCATCATTCCGAGTTGCAGCTAACTGGCTGATCTCTAGGGGTTACAGGCTCACAGCCCAGCATGGACTCACTAGAGCTTCTCATCACTGAAACAAAAACAGCAAGGAAAAGATCATGGTAGGAAGTCTAACTGTCTAATTGAAGTTTACCTGTCAAGGGCACAACACAAATCAAGGAAGCAGTAATTAAGCAAACTAGACTGCTGGTTGAATGGAACTGTTGAAGAAAAAAGAAATTTGGAGTGAGTTATCATTGAAATTTGAACTGTTATCCTTTCTTCTCTTTTTGTGCTTTCTGACTGGATTCATTTGGTACTAAAATTGAGGTATGAAATTATGTCCTCCTAGCTGCAAGGGACAGTCAACTGTACTTGAACTGGAAAATAGTTTGCATATCACATTCTGCACTGGCTGATGAGAAGATGCAACAACTAAATCTCAGTTATCAGGAAAACAATGCAGGAATGGAAAATGTCTGAAAGGCATACACAGCCACACAATCCTTAAAGATCTGTGCTTTGTGATAATGATGATGAGCCAAACCCAGAGACTACAGTGAAAGAATATCAGTAGTTTCATAATCCTGACATGCTTATAGCAACTGTTGGCAGTTGTATAATTTGGAGTTCAGTTTTTCTCACTCCGTATATAGTCTAGGTTTATGCAAAAGCACACCTATACACATATAGGTAAGTACACATATGCATGGTTTTCTTCTGCTCTGCTTGTCATTCTCTCATCTTCTGACTATGCACTTCCCTGCAACATAGAAATCCTCAAAATGCATTTACAGAAAAAGAAAGCATACTGCATTACTCTTGTAGATAACAATGTCTGTACTCTGACAGAAATATTTAGAAAAGCAGCACAGTGGCAGGCCTGTCATTTTGTAAAAGTGTCATCTTGGATTAATTTCTTTCTCCACAGAATCAAAATTGCCATTCCTTAAGTTTTTTTCAGAACTAAAAATAAATCTAACTGTGAAAAATTCTCAAATAGTAACCAGAAAATTCCATGTTAAAAATTAATGGAGCTTCTTCTTAGATGAAATTTGTATTTTGACCACAGCCTGATGTATTGAAGTTTGTCTGTCAGTCTGGCCATACTGAAATAGCCAAAATTCTGTCTTCAACCACTTATGTCTCAGAGGTGTTGTACACTAAGTGGCATGCCTCTCATACAGCCTGTACCATGGTTTAACCCCAACTGGACACAAAGTACAACTTACTTCTCACTTAGTGAGTGTGTACTACCTGGTGGGTCAGGAAAAAAAAACAGGAAAAAAAACCAACTTGTGGGTTGAGATAAGAACAGATTAATAATCAAAACTAAGTAATAATGATAATATTAATACTACCAGTTGTAAAACAAAAGGGAGAGGGAGAGAGACAGATAAAATCTAGGAAGCGTGATGCACAATACAGTTGCTCACCACCTGTTGACTGATGCCCAGACCATCCTCCAGTCACAATTGGTCCCTCTCCTGGGTAACAGCCCCAGTTTATATACAGGGCATGATGTGCTGTAGTATGAAATATGCCTTTGGACAGTTCAGATAAGCTGTCCTGGCCATGCTCCCTCCTGGCTTATTGTGTACATATTCACTGGAAGAGCATGAGCAAATGAAAAATCCTTGATTTGGGGTAAGCAAACACACTTAAACATCAGCGTGTTATCAACTTTATTCTTGTACAGAATCCAAAACACAACACTGCACCTGCCATGAAGAAGAAAATAAAATCTATCTCAGCCGGAACCAGGACAAGTTTCTAACTTGTCAGACAAAGGATTGCTTTGCCAATTAAATATTCATTCAACCTCCACACTATCTTTAACCATCACTGACATACCTGTCATTTACTTGATTTAGGAATTTGCAGAGCTATCATCTTTGGCAAGATCACATACATAGCTCATCCAGAAACAAGTGGCACTTTGAGTCACTTTTTCAAACATGATTGGTCACTGTTTAGCAGTGCTTTCCACCAAATCTAATTTCAATCCAGTATTTTGGACAACCTTTAGAAACTGATAGAAAAATAGAATCTCACCTGTCTATTAACTGTCAAAAGATGACCAAAGACACAGAACTTTAGATTCCTCTTACACTGTTAATATGACAATTAACTTTCACTTTCCTGTATTTACCTGTAACCATCTGAAAGATCAGTTTAGCCAGAGAACAAAGTAAACTCAAAACATTACACAATCTTACATCTTGCACAACACATGAAAGAAGCCCATTCTTAATTTAAGAACATTAGGTGACTGTAGAATAAATCTACAATCCATTAATAAATAGCCTCAGAAGACACAAAAAGACAGAATCTGATTAAAAAATCTGGTTAACTGGAGAACAGTTCTTAGATAAACTGAATAGTAAGTAGCTGGAGACACTTTCCTTTAGCTTATCAGCTGTCATCAATCTGGTTTCCCAAAATTCATGGCAATCCAGCTTGTATCCTAGTTCACATTAATTCTACTTTAGAGTATAGACTGAAAAAAGTTATCATGTGTATTTAGTTGAACTGAAAAGATAATCAGTTGAACAATTTTGGTGATGATGAAAATGTTTACTTGCTTTTCTTAGTATGAATTTTGCTTATTTTGATGCCTTGAGAGGCTATCTAGAACAGGGTCTAGAGAGTCTTACAGGAATAAAGTAGGTTTTTATTAAAAAGGCTTCAAAGGATACACCTTGGGCAGTACAAGACCCTGGCCGAGGCTACACCCAAGATGGACGATGGATCACACATTTTCACACTTTTCTAAGTTTTGCTCCATTTACATGTTGGGGTTAATCGTCCAATTACAGCTTCAGGTTATGAAGTCTGCTCTCCCCAATTTGCTGGTTTTTATACTTTTTGGGCCTGAAGCTGCAGCAGTGTCCTTGGTTCTCAGGCTGGAAAAGGATTGTTCTGTCTAACTAAACTGTGAAGAGAACTTGCTAACACTTCATATGAAGTTTAGAGTTATATGCTAATGCAGTACAGAATCTGAAAAATAGGAAATCTAAAACTTAAGGCACCAGTTTCATCCAAAATAGTCAGGCTTCAGAGAGGCCAAAATTCACTTTTTGAAGGCAGGAACATAGAAAACTTCATGTTTCCTTTGGCTAATCTGTTCCATCACCTTTCTAACTCTGTTTAAGCCAGCTCAGCTATACTATCACAGTCTTCAGCAGGCATGGAATATCCACTTAACAGCATCAATTACTAGTGTTGTTTCTTTACAGCAACTCCTCTCTGTGCCACCTAACATTTTACCCAGTCTGTTCATCTGGCATTTTCTAAAACCAGACAAGGGTTTTTTGTTTGGCTTGCAAAAGATATATTTGAAAAGTCAGTCCCAGAAGCTTGAGATGAAAAACAAAAAACACATCAATCCAACTTTCTTGGGTTTTTTAGCAAGTTTAACAAGGCTTATAGTTTCAGCTGGATCTACAAGTGAGAGAGATGCAATTCAAAAAATCTTTCATATAAAAGTCATTAGTGAGATAACTAAGAGAGAGAACTAGGTTGGACACACAATATACTAAAGTTTTTTAAGCTGCTGAAAATCACACTTTTTATTTTTGCTACTTGTTATTTATTCCTAACATATCACATATTTTTAACTTTCATCTTCTTAATGCATTATGGAACAAGGTATAAAAATAATCTAAAAATTAAAATATTAATGCACTGTAGAAATTGTCAGAACAAACATGCACATGTTCAAAGAGAAAAAATGATAACTGTCAAACTTGTACAGTGACATGCAGTTATTTCACTTCTAATACTTTTTTAGTAGTCCTCTCCTGTTTGTTTTTTGTTTTTTTTTCCCATCATAAATTACTGATATTTGCTCCACAAAGTTAAACATTGTACATAAAGTTAGCAGCATTCCTAGCTTTAGGTACTGATAGTGTTGCACGGCTGAAGATTTCTCTCTAAGCATTTCAAATCTAAATGTAATTAAATATGATAGAATGCATTCACACTATAAGTAAGATTCATCCTTCATCCCCTTATCTTGACTTACCTTGTTGAAGCTACTCACTTGAGCATCCTGCACAATCACTGGTAAAAGATACATAACTCTTCAGAAAGTAAGGAAACTCACCTTCTTAGGATAACCTGCGAAACCCTCCTTCTCCACTGACACACTCAGATACTGCACTTGAACTACAATTTTTGGGTTAGGCAAGATTAATCCCAACAAAAAGAACCCATGGGCCCACATACTTTTAGATGTGCAGGCAAATGCATCCGTGCTTAACAAAGTCAGACTATGCTCATAGCCAGGCAAAACACAGCTGACAAGAACAATTACAAAGAAGGTCTAATTTACCAAACAGAATTCATGCACATGTATCTAGTCTTTTTTGTTTTAAAAGAAACATGAAAAAAAGTGTTTTTGCCAAGTAAACAGGGGAAAAAAAAATCTGTCAATTTTAATAGCTAAAATATTCTTTTAAACAGGCAAATAAACAGGTAGATTTAGGTAAATTTTCTAAAACAAGAGCAATTAAACAATCTGTAAGAGCAACTGCTTTGTGGAAGGCAGATTGCAAACTTCTACCTTGATTAGCATTTAAATAATTCCATAAAGAGTTTATAAATGCTGCAAAGAAACATACCTGGCATCAAGTCAGCAGCAGGGAATAACTTCTCCAGCTTCTCTTTACTTTCATTGAATAACTCTTCTTTGGTTATTGGAAGATCTAGAGCATCTCGAATAAATGCTGCTGCTTCTGGGGCTTGTCTACCTAGAATCAAGGATTTCAAATCCCAGCTATAGGTCTTTCCATAACGCTCACAGATCTCACCATACACCACTGTATAGAAACCTTCAGTATCTGTAAAAAAAAACAAAACAATATATATATATATATGTATAAATTAACCTATGTACAAACAAGTAGTTAGCTGGTCCTGCTAAGAGACCACAGAAATGGTCAGAGCATGCCCCACAGAAATGCCAGGGGCCAGAGAGCATGTAGCAAAGTGGATAAAATGCCTCCCTTTATTTGCAAGAGAGAACCAAGACTTCTACCATCACCTCAAAGGTACCCAGATTTTTCATGTTATCATTTCTGCATTAATAAAAGGTAACTTAGGGTCTCAACAAATAACTATCACGATCTGCCCTTTCATCACCTTTCTTTACTATCCAGGTTAGCAAGCAGTGTCTAAATTAAAATATTCTATTTATGTTTTTCATGTGAAAGAAAAGAAAGGAAGGAAGGAAATCTGGTACTTGGGGGGATGCCATTACATATTTCATGTAAACTGAAAAAACAAAAAAGATTTAATTATTTAAGAGTTTCTTTGAAAGGAAGCTTCCAAGTGCCTTCAAAAACATTATGGTCATTATTACACTGTTGCTGGCACCACTGCATTTACAAGAGATTACTCAAGCAAAACACACTTGCATTTCCAGGGGATTTCAGACAAGAATAAACTTCAGACTGAATTTTGGCAGAGATACTATCAGCTTATATGTCAAAGATGGTTTTACATTTAAAGCTATTTTTTTTGGTAATACAAACAAGCAATTCATCCTTTCCTCTACTGCTCCCCCTACAAATTTTTGAAAAAGAAGGTCATTAACATTTAATTTAACACTAATATGGAGACAAAGTGTCCTTCCAGCTCTTGTCTTCATTTCAGCAAAGATCTCAAACACTGGCTTTTCTACCAGTCTGTTTATCTCTTTAAGTAGTCTTCTCTGAAAAGTCAGCTACTACTGTTAACCATGCATAATTTCCTTCTCATGCATGTCTGTGCCTTCTGTAGTTCTAAAGATATGTTTATTATCATCACGTTAGAAATGGAAGGCAAAAGCAAGGAAAGAAGTAAGAGGTTCTTATGAGATTTATTTAGAGAAACTAGGGACTTCACTTATGAACATGTCCTTTGACATACAAAACTATTTTTAATGGACATAATAAAATAGTGAAATTATTCATGTGGATACCGTGTAACTTTCTGAATACATAAGAATTATGCAGGAGTGATTAACCTTTAAGCTTTAAAAAAGATACTATGAAGAAAACAGTCTGAAGAACAAAGCGCAGAGCCTATGACTTCAACACATGCCAAGACCTTCCCTGTAGTCTGACAAATGCTCCCTACTTCACCACAGTAATCTGTCACCCTGAGACCAGCAGAGGATTCTGAACGGAAAGCAAAAGAGAAACATGGGCCATTTCACCATCCTGTGAACATAGAGCAGTGCAGAACACATTCCCTGCCACCTGCCAGAGTGCTCTAGTCCATGTCTCCTTTCAGTAACAAGAGGGGATGTTGGACCAAAAGATCAGATGAAGACCCAATATACTTGTCTGGAATGTTTAACAGAGCAGCAAAGGGTTCACAAAAACCTCTTACCTTAAAAATAGAGGCAAAAACCACGCCACCTGTACTACTCTTTGTAAATGCTCCTTAAACAACTATACTTAAAGGAAAAAAATTATAAGTGATCTTGGAGACCCCTCAAATACACAGGAAAGGTATCACAACAGAAACACAGGCAAATGGGCTCTGAAAAGTGTTCAGCTGGCTAATACAAGAAAGGAGAAAGAAAAAAGAACAATAACAAAAATTTCTCCATTTTGCTTAAAAAAGCCAGCTGGTACTCTCTGCAAGCTAGGAAGGTAAATTAAGAATACAATTTTTAATATTCATGGTTCTCATTTTCCTTTTTTTTTTTTAAATAAACTAGTTTTTCTTCTATATCAGACTCACCAGGTGAGGACATAAAATTCTTATCCTAAGTTTAAATTTGAAACTGAAAATCAATCCTCATCCTATTAAATAGTACATATCAAGCTAAGCAGAATTAAAACAAAGCAAGTCAAGTAAACAAAAAATTCCAGAACATGGTAATTTTCGTATAGGTCTCTACAATAATTACACGTTAATCTATTTGAAGTGAAAGGTTCAACTTTATAGCTAAATATACTACTTTTAATAGTCTCCTGCATTTTAAATATTACATAGCTGACTTGTGAATGAAATTTTATTTATTTTCCTTAAAAATGTCCAGACTGCAGACCTAAAAGCAGTCTTTTATGTAATGTTGCAGATTGTCAATGGAAGAGCACTCATAAACAAGTTTGAGTCAAACCTATTAAAACAGGTAATGGCTTATTTATTCATACTCTGTTAGAATGTAGCTTTCTAAGTGCTGAGAAACAAAACAAAACACAACCAAACAAAAAAGAATACCCCCAAATTAGTCAACACATTTGAATCCTACACTGAATTTAAATATATCTAAGTCCCACAAAGCAATGTATATGCTCCAAAAGCAGGATGCCAGAGAGCCTTCTTTTCTTTCCTCCCCTGATTATTATAGTTAAGAGACTTGGCTTGCAAAACCTTCAACTGTTCTTTCAAAGAGATAATTTTTCACTCTGCCTTAAGTCACAGCATTTGGACTCTGGACATCAACACAGTTGCACTGAAAATTAACATAGTTTCAAGATTCATGACCTTTTGTAAGATTCTACATATTTATATTGCTTGAAAATCAACATGATTTTAATTTTCATGAGTAGATGACAAAAGCATGGATATGGACATTTAACTTGCTCAAACAGATGTGCTTCACTACAGCACATGAATAAATGAAATCTGAGGAAAAAAATTATGCACACATACACTGTAAAATCTAACTGGAATTAAGAAGGCCACTGCTGAAAAGCTGCATTTACTACATACATGTTTAACAGATGTTAAATGTTTCTTTTGGCTGAAGACAAAGGAAAATCTATACGTTCCCCTAATAATTAAAGAGCAGTAAATAAATACTAAATAATGATACAACTTCAAGATTTCCTATTCCTTTGAGAAAGCAGCAATCTCAAAAAAAAAAAAAAATAGGCTAGTTTTTTCGTCATTGTAACAAGAAAGAAACCATGCACAGTTCAAAGGATTGATCAGAGTTCAAATATATCAGTGAAGTATAAATTCATACTGCTATAAATCTCCTACACAAAATCTACTACACAAACCCATTGATGGAATGAAACAAGGAAGAAGAATTAGAAGTTCAACTCAAGTGCCTAATTCTAGGCACCTACTGGTATTTACTCTAGTATGTCCAAGACATCCACACACATCTAATGTTAAAAAGGCAATTTGGGCAAGACTCACACTTCACAGCATGAGGAGCCAGATGCCCTACAGCATCCAAGTGTGTCACACTCACACACACATTTCAGCAAGTAAATCCAGCCCCAGCTGCTAGCCTCCATCACGAATACAAACTGAGAACACAACAGGACACATGTGGCTATGGCCTGTTCTAATAACAGGAAAGAAAAGAAAGAATTCTTAGCTCCTGCAATTTCAAGTAAATGTGTAAGTTTTCAAAATACTCTATTTATTTCTAGCTCTCATCTCTTGAAGTATCTTTTACATGGACATTATAAGCCAACATACTGTCCATCTGTTTGCTACATTTCACTGGGGAATGAGTAATATTCATTCCCTAGTCACATATCATCTTTTAGTCATTTTTCTAGTGACCCGTCTTCAGTATAAAAAGACAGTCAGCTCCACTGGTAATGTTTAGAGTGTGTAAAAGCCAGCCACAATAAATACAAATAAAGTGACCAAAATGGCAGAGGCACTGGAACACTCAATTTGTGATCTGGCATAAAAATATGCTGACATGTATTCAGAAAGACCTGCAGGTCACTTGGCAACACAGCACAGTGAATAAATGGAGTGCATGATCTGCTCAAAGCACTGCAGAGTCACAATTAGATGTGCAGATCTACCTAGGCTGGGGGTACAGCAAACATCAAAAGATGATGTAAGCTTCATCTTTACCACTTACACACAATGACAGTTTAGGACAGAAAATTATGACTTCATGAATACAGAACTTAATTTTTAGAGGGTTATACACCTTCTAATTGAGTATTATGTTATTGTTGTTCTAAAATAATCTCTAGTATATCAAGGAGATGAGATTAGTAGGCATGAAACTTCTTTTTAGCCATAACTCACCTCAATCACTAGTTTTGAGTTCTTTGTTTGAATAACCCATCTCAATTTTGCATTAAGCTTCCCAGATGAAATGCACCTATGACAGCAGCCAAAACCATCTTAAATAGAGTTTTAATTGTGTGCAATCAATATATTTCAGTAATTCAAAACCAGACCCTGGACAACTAAACTGAAGGATTTTTTTTTTTTTTTTTTTTTTTTTTTTTTTTTTTTGTAAGGGATACCAAAGTAGAATTTTAAGTTAATTAACAAGTTTCTTGTGTCTATACCTTTGAGGCAGATTCCTATTCACATGTAGAAGAGAATCATTTTCAGTACTCAATTTAGCCAAATTTATACACAGTCAGTCATTTTTACCAACATTTTGGCCCAGGACTGAGAAAGACTCATTAGATTTTGTCACCAGCAACACTGAATGAACACATAGGTGACTATGATTTTGCTTTCCCATCAGTCTTTAACATTATTCACATGATCTCTTTGGAGTATGCAACAGTGTAAAAAACCATACAAATTACTGAAATGCTCAGCTGGGGTACAAGAGATAAATATAATTATAAACCAGTATATAATTATAGAAGTGCAATTTTTTCCTTTGCTTTTTGCAACTCATTTGGTGGCATTTAGCACAGTATAAACTGTTAATTTGCAAACAAATCTATCCAAGAGCTGAAATGCAGACAACTGGGACTAGATCAATCAAGATTAGGTATTTCCTCTACATATAGAGTTATAGTAATGATATTCACATTTTCTCTCACTTCTGGATTGAGATACAGTACAGGCCTTTGTGTGTTTATTCTCCCATTGTATCAACTGAACAGTGTAAAAAACATGGGATTTGAACACAGGAGTAGCAAAGGCAAAATAGTGACCTATTTCAATATCAGCAAAATCATGTACTCAGAGTTCTTCCTGCTCTCCCTCTCCCAAGCACACAAAAGACATGGCTGAGCAGCTCACTGACCAGTTGTGTCAAGTCTGTGAGACTCAGGAGTAACACAAATGCTGCAGCATTGCATGAAAGCCAGGGAATGGATGTCTTTCAGCTGTGTCTCTGCACTCTAAAGAGATCTCTTGTCAACCTCGCCATTCTACAACCTCTCTCCCCACAGACAGTACCTGCTCTTAGCTCATTCAGTTACACAAATGAGCCAAGTCTTGAAATATGTGGATTTCAACAACTGAGGATGTGAGTATCAAACAGTGAGCCATTCAACACATTTCCAAATGGTATATGGACTACCACAAATTTTAGGAAGCACCTCTTCCTAAAGCAAGATAAAAGCCACACAGATACCCACAAACTTGCAAGATTCTGCTGGTGGTTTTGGTATGCAGAAAAAGAGAAAAGAATGTGAAACCAATGGGCTCTGAACAGCAAACTTAGAATGGAACAAGAACATCCCCTCAACACAAGAAGTCCAGGTATTACTATCTGCAACTTATAAATTACAGCTCCACCTCAAAAAATATCCAAAACCCCCACAAAACACTAAACCACACAAATGGTAGCTGAGGGAGCATAGTCTATGTCACTGAATAAACATTTGTGCATAACTCATTCCCCCTTCTTTTTTCTCCCTTATTTCTTTCAGAGAGAATCTGAGACTTTCCTCTTACAGTATCAGCAGTCAAACAAGACAGATAAAAACAATATGAGCAATGCAAAACAGTAGCAAGTATACAACTGGCACCAAAACAGGTCTGAAATGGCAAAAGTTAAACCACCAGAGTCACTTAAGAATTAGAGATGAAGCCTCCTGAGTTGGCTATGCAAACAGATTTTTAAAAGATTTTTTTTTTAACGAACAATCTTTAGTAGACAACTATCTTGCAATTTGTGTCAAAAGGTCAGTTTTGCACTGCCACCTCAACATTCTTCCATTCACACTTTCATTACTATGAAAGCTAGTTTAAAAATGCATGACTATGATTACCTATGATGGCTAAAAGGAAAAAAACCCAGCAGTTTAACAGCCGACCTTGAAATCACTTAGAGCAGCCAGTAAAAAGTAGGGATGAAGAAGGCAGGCAACAGAAATTACCTTTTACCTGTTAGAACACTAGCTCAGAAAATAAAACTCAGTCTTTCAATCCATCCTAAGGGCCTAAGGCTGTTTGTCTAACATACCCTGACATTTTTTTATGCCATTGTGTTATGTACATATATACACTTTTATACAGATAAACCATTTATATGCTTGTACAGATATATAAAAAGCATACAGGCATTTATTTTTATATATTTACTTATATATGATGTATGCATAGACATGTATTTTACAGGCAAAAGTGTCTTTTAAAGAATAAAGTTCAGGATGAGTACTAGCCAATGAATACAAATCAACCTGGAGCCTCTTGACTTAATGACTCATTATTAAAGGAATGTGGTTCAAAACGGTTAGCACTGAAAGTACACAAGGAAAAGGAATGTTCTATTCTTTACTGTAGTATTCCCCCATTCCTTCCATAAACTTATTCAGGATGAAAAAGGGAATCTAAATTTATCATCTTAGACACACCCACTTCACTGTCACAGGAGAAAATAAGCACTGGTTTCACCCATGCTCAAGTGAAATATTTGAGCCGTGCCTAAATGTCATGCTGATGTACCCAACCAGACAAACTGAACCTAAAGGCAGCCTGGACCACCAAACCAAGGGAAATGCTGCTGCCATATTCGTGTCATATACCTTTCCTCTGATCTACTCTCATAACCAGAACAACTTAAATTCATCTTATTGTTCCCTGGAAGTTAAAGGAAGGTGAAGTATCTATTAAAATAAACATCAAGCACCAAATAATGGCTACTTCAAAATCATAAGCTACTTATAAAGAGCAAGTTATTTGGTAAACCATTTTACATGATTGATAAATCATAACTTCTAAAGATAAAGGAAAAAATTATAATAATAGTTGAAAATTAAAATTACTGCTTCCAATTTAATAGAGTAATGATTTGTAAATCATTACATTTTTGATTAGCACTTTGAAAAACTCACTGAAAAGATCCATTATTCATTTTAGTAAGGAGCAGATATAACTCTATTCTGAATTTAATTTTTGCAAATCTACTTCTTATTTTCCCTTGTACTTGAATATTAATATAAGTACACTCCAAGGTAGATGAACATGTTACATTGTGATTAGTTTACTAAGTCCAGAGAAACATGCTGCTACTGGCTAATTCAGTGCTGTCAGTCTGTTTGCTCTTCTCTGAGAGATCCTACCATGAATTCAAGTTATTGCTAAAAGGTTTAAAAAGGAAGTAAATTTGATTCTCAAACAACAGCAGCTGCATGAAACTGTTCCCAAATGAGTATCACGTATTTGCCCCTCTGGGCTTATATTACTGGGAGAATTCTTCAACGGCAGCTACAGAGGAAGCCAATTTCTCATTTTATATGCAGAGAAACATGGTACTTCTATTGGGGAAGGAAGAAGCTTCTGAACAAATTCAAAAGGCTTTTAGTTTACATTAATAGAGCAGACATATCTTTATGCTATCTGGTATTCACATATACATCTTATCCTTCTATTTTAATGCCACAGTGAAGGGAAAGAAACAGATCACGAATAAAGCATGCAAACTCTTCCGATGTGGAGCTGTAAACAAATACTCTGGCATGAATGCAAATCAGCACATGAAAACGTAAAGAGAAGCCTGTATTTCAATTCCAGAGCATGAGGGAATCAAACTTTGAAATGCAAAGGCAACATATGTAACAATACAAAACATTCTTGTACTTATTAACCTTATAATCATCTTTGTGACAGCATCTCTTCAGATTAAAAATAGAAAAGCTATAGATTCATGGAAACTGCCTGATATGCCTTCTTAGGCTCTTAACCATTAAAGACAGAATTATGCAAACAGCAATTCATATGGTGCCTTCTTGTTGGGTGGAAATCTATGGTTTACAGAGACACAGCTTCTTAAATGTGTATGGGGAGACTCAAGTCATGAGCTACTATACCATGGAAATTTATACAAGAATGTTCTCAACCAGAGGAGCAGTTACCAGCTCAGAATACCTTATCAGCTTATAGTACATTTACAAGGATGAACTTCACCAAGGGTGTACCTCCTCTTCTTCAGATGTTGCTGGTAACTCAGAGCAGCACTGGCACAAGGAATGCAAAAAAAGGTTTAAAAAGTTGTTTTGAAATGAGGTGGTCCAAGGCACTTGTATAAAACCACTCCCACACAAGGTAGATGAAACCAGAAGGGTCATCGTGTTATCAAAGTCAGCAGAAGAATAGCTAATTGTATCTTCTAAATTAAGAGTCTGGTGGGTTGGCCCTGGTTGGGCCAGGTACCCACCCAAGACCCACGTGGCTCTGTCATTCTCCTCCTCAGCTGGACAAGGGAATGAAAATATTACAAAATATTCATGTGTCAAGATGAGGGCAGGGAGAGATCACCCACCAGTCACCATCACAGGCAAAACAGACAAAATTTGGGGAAATTACAGTAGGAAGATAAGAAATAACACCAAATTTAAAAAAAAAACTTCCTCTACACTTCCCTTCTTCCTGGGCTTAGCTTAATTCCTAACTTCTCTACCTCCTCTCCTGCAGCAGCACAGGTAAACAGAGAAGGGTTGTGGTCAGCTCATCACACACCTCTGCTGCTCTTCCTCTGCAGGAGCAGGACTCCTCCAGCACCTGGAGCACGTCTTCCCCCTCCTCCTTCACCAACCTCAATGTCTGCAGGTTTCTCTCACATATTCTAGCTCCTCTATCCTGGCTGCTGTTGTTCAACAGGTGCTCTTCACTTTCTTAAATCTGTTATCCCAGAGGTGCTTCCACTGTCACTGATGAGCTCAGCCTTGGCCAGAGGCAGGTCCGTCTTGGATCTGGCTGGCATTGGCTCCATTGGACATCAGGGAAGCTTCTCGCTTCTTCTCACAGAAGCCACCCCTGCAGCCCACCCTTCCACCCAACTCCTCTGCTACCAAAACTTTGCCACAAAAAGCCAAATACATACTTTCTCTGGGAAGAGCTATCCATAACAAACATAACCTTCCTTAAACAGATATCCCAGAGCTATTCTGTTTAACCCACAACCTAAAAGAGCAACAATGGAAAAAAAAAACGTAGTTATGAAAGGGGGAAGAAGTCAGGAAACTTTATTCCTTCCTCAAAAACAAACACAACAAAATGAGGCCATAAGGAAAATTCTCTTCAGCACACCACAGGTCTCTCCTAATACCAATTTCCTTATTCTCAGAAAGCTTTTGTATTTCTAAGAATATATACATATATTCTCAGAGAGATTATACATATGTATATGAAGTTTTGATCAAGCTGCAAATTCAAGATGTTTGACTTTCAGTGTTACATATTTCTAAATCACTTTCTGTAATACTGTCAAAATGTATGTTTCCTCAACAGTGGAAACAGGTTAAAAGACAGAGTGACTTCAATAGAAAAAGAAATCCATTACTTTTGTACTGTGGCCTTGTGTACTAAATTTAATGGTAGCAACATGTCAAACATACTACCACAGAGAAGTATATAGAACTACAGATGAATAAAGACAATCTCCTCTGTCCACTCAAGAGTGCCTAAAATTTTTCGTGGTAAATCTGTTGATGAAGTGATTTCTCTGCGGTGATAACACCAAGAGCAGAAAACCAAACATCATCAAATTGCTTGAGTTTTCAAGAGCGAGGACACTTCATCATGGGTGACTATCTACATACAAGAGAAAAGTGACAGAAATAATGCAGAAGATCTGGTCACAATAATTCTTTAATAGTTGTATATCAAGAACTCCTATACTAACTATAATCTAAAATACACAAAAAAGAATCAGACCTTTGAGATTTATGAGGCAAGTATGATAAAGCAAACTGAAAATTTTATGAGCTGCAATGACTATTTGAAAACTGTAGAAGAAAATTCGAACCCATTATAGAAATACCAATAAAAGGAATTTCCAACACAACGTAACAAGGGACTTCCACACAGGTGAGCCAGAGGCTTCTGTGAAGATACATGACCACAGCCCTCATCTCCCATGTGGGACTGAGGATCAGAAGAGAGGGCTATTCTCACACAGTACTGAAAGGCCTCACATGACAGCAAGAGTTGTCCTTCCTGCCTCCAGACTCGCCAGTAAGCCAGAGGCAAGTCCTAACTGTCTTAGATCAAACACAGCCTGCAGCCCAGAGAAGGACCACTCAAAATTAGAACTGGTATGATGGTCTTTTTGTTTCCCAGCACCACTGGTAAATGTTGCAATAGGACACGAAATAAAGATGCTTGACTCCAGTCAGAAGGCAGTAGAAATCAGAAGGCTTTATTTACAGTTCATTCAGACGTTTTATAACTTGCTGTGCTAAAAAGGCACATTATTGGTCCATAGGGCTGACACCTCTCCCATTGGCTAAGTAACAGAAATAGCAAACAGCACCCGTTGTTATGGAAAAGGAATATTGTTTACAGAAGGTTGTTTTGGGAAAAAGAAAACTGTTGAAAAGCTTCCCTTGGGAAGAGCTCAGCAATTCTCAGGCTCAGAAAATATCTAGCCCACAAGTAAAAGCACAGAAATACTGAAAGACTGCAATTTGCTTTAGAATATAATCAGCTTGCTTATGATTGTCAGGATGAAATAAAACTTATATTTGACCATAGAAACTTTTAACTAACCCCATTGAACTCAGTGAGAGACAGTACATAAATCATAGAATGGTTTGGGTTGAAAGGGACCTTTCAAATACAACCTATTCCAATCCCCGTGGCAAGGGGTAGGGACGCCTTTCACTAGATCAGTTGCTCACAGCCCCATCCAACACACAATGCTTTTGTGTTTCTGAGCTAAAATACCATTTGTA
Source organism: Sinosuthora webbiana (assembly GCA_013397395.1). Classification (NCBI taxonomy): domain Eukaryota; kingdom Metazoa; phylum Chordata; class Aves; order Passeriformes; family Sylviidae; genus Sinosuthora; species Sinosuthora webbiana. The sequence continues at coordinate 102,511 of VXBN01000225.1, read as the reverse complement.
CTCCAGAACCTGAAGCACAGGCTGACAGATGCTGTGCCCTGAGAACACCTCATATGGCAAAAGGAATGTCTATTCACAGGAAATTAGGCCAGTCTCCTACTCAAGTGCAGTCCCACTGTATCAGTACTAGGTCTTTGTGACAATATACCCCAATAAACTGCCACTTACAGAGTTTAGTACACAATAACAGATTTTTAACAGCATTCATTTTTCTTCGTGAGTATTTACACACTAATTCTCAGTCCTGCTGCTGAAGAGCTGCATAGTTTTCTGCCCAGTATGTATCTGAAATTTTGCTGAAAAGCTTTAGCCTCTCTGCATACATGTTTTAGTCTACCTAGTAATATTAGTACAGAACTTATACTAGTTAGTTATTAGTATTAATTCTAACTATAGTTCTCTAGTTAGAACTATGACAAGTTTAGTTATTATATAACTAAAAAATAGACTGAGCTAACTTCCATTAACTGGAAAAATCTTACCAGAATATTTTAAATAAGCCTTCTGTCATGAAAATTATTGCCCAAAATTTCCACCTCCCATCATATAAAATCTCTACTTAATATGGCAGACACAGATTGATCAGAAAGTCTGAAAAACAACAGCAAATACAAGACATCAACTACAAGTCCTGTAAGACATGGAAGAAACACTTCAAAATTTAACATCTGATGCAAAATACCTGTGAAAGGATTTCAAATCACCTCAGTTAGAAACCACCCCAGGGACATTCATCTGCAAAAAACTATATCAACCTTTATGCTGCTGTAAGGATTTAAAAATTATGGTTGCCTGCCTCAAACATTGTGACCACTGAAGGACTTTGCCCATTGTGGCAAACTCTGTAAAGAAGCAATTGCTCATCTGTAACTGAAGGTGTCTCCTCCAAATATACCTGCATTGATTCCTGGAACTTGGACTGTAAATTAAGCCACCTGATGGGAACTTGAGAAAAGATAAAGGTGGTACTATTGTCTAGGTGTTATCTCAGACTAGAGGGAGGTAAAAACAACTGTGGGAGAAGAATGTATCACTGATAATGGACAAGGAAAACCAACTGAGCAACACTGCTAAAATCAGCTCAGACTTAATCTGGCAGGGGGAGATCAGAACCCACTGACTCAAAACCCAGAAAGACTGAGCATGGGATTAATTAGCATTAGAAGTCTATTTAACTAATAGAATAAGAGAACTATGTAGCCAACAAACATCAATTCCTTTGTTTGCTAAAGTATATAAACAGTGAAAAATTTTCAACAACTTCGGGACACTCACCACCAAGAAGCCCAGGGTGAAGAAGGACCTATGTGATGCTGCTGGATCCACAGGTGGTGACTATATTCTGCTTAATCTATCTGTCAGTCTTTCTGTGTCTCTCTTCTCTCTTTTTTATCTTTTTACCTCACATTTAACTGTTAAATAAAATCCATACTATTGATTTTGGCTTATGATCCTGCTTGCACCTTAATTCAGATAGAGGCATCTCTCAGTAATCAGATCTTAACAACTGCACACAATTTTTTTATTGTAATAGAAGTGACACAGACAAAACTTAAAAGTTTGGCACACGTCAGATACCTAAAGGCTGAAGTACTGAATCCAGTGCCCATTTTCAAGTAAAATATTTTAGCTTTTAAAGCTTTTCTAAGTGTGACTTTCTTGGCAAAGAGGAGATATTCAAGAAATCTTAACTCCCATGCTTGAGTCAAACTGACCTTGTATTATTTTAGCACATTATGACAACTTTAAAGTAGCATAAGGTCTTCAAACATCAAAATCCATTTAACCTAAATACTACTGTCTCTTGTTTAAAACAGGGGAAAAATAATAAAACAGCATCAGAGATGTTTTATAAGAAGACATAAAACTTATTCACACTACAATCCTGAAATAATACTGTAATTACGAAAAGGCTCAGGGAGAGAATCTCACTAACACGTCAGTGAACCCAATTCACATGAGGACTACAGGAAAAATAGAAAGCTGGAACGAGACTCTGACAGTAGCTATTAGGGTTATATTTTTAGCTATCTCAAAGGGGAGAGGCTGGATCTTTTTTTGCTAGAGAGTGGTTAAGGGCATAATGGAAATATTATGTTATGACTGTTTTGAGTGTGACAGCTTAGAGTTACAAGAAACACTGCTGTGTATCCTACTAAATGAAATAAAAAATATGTGTTCAGAGACTCAAAGAGAACAAGAAATTTCAGTCCATCATTTCATTCTTCCCTATGAGTAATGTGATAAAAATAAAAAGAGATACTGAGTACTGAACTAGAAGTCATTCTGCTTTCCCTCAATCTTTCTACCCTTCTTCCTCAGTCCTGCAAGCTGAGGTCAAAGTTTACATCTTGAGACACAAACAGTTTCAATCTCCGGTGGCTGAAATTTAATAAGCCTGACAAAGGAGTTACTACGCTGGGGTGTGCTTAGTTTTACTGTAACAGTGCTTGCAAAAGACAGGCTGGGAAATTAAATGCTCAATAAGCAGATAGAAGAGTTTTTTAAACTTATTTACAGAAATAGCCTAAACTTCCTTCACTCTATCTAAAAACTAAAGAGAGAAAAAATATCCAGTAGCCTTTCTCCCACAATCAGCAAAAGGAAAAGTGTCTGATTTATTTGCTGAATACATTCAACTGAGCCACTAAATATAATAATTTTTAGATAAAAGGTCCTATGCTGTTTGATGTATTAGGTTTTTAAACTGATAGAACATATCTTAAGCATAGTGTTAGAGCTGCATAATCAGCTAAACAGGGTAGCTTACATGTTTCCTAAATGTAAGGAAAAAATAACTATGAGGTGTACAAGTTCAATAATAATAAAACAGCTGGTCAACCAAACACCTTTCTTTTCTGCAAGATGTGAACACACTCTAGGCCACATCTTTTTAACAACATCTGGAAAGTACCTTTTCAAAGAGAGTAAAAACTTTGCACAAAAATGCAAACCTGTTAATCCTTTTAGAAATACCTTTTTCTCTCCTTTTTTTTTTTTTTTTTCTGAAGATCAAATCTAACTATTAATAAAAGAATCCAACTGTATAGAACATTGCAATCAGAGAAAAGAGAACTATACCCTACTGACTAAGGCTCCTGTCTACACTCTCTAATACAAAGGGTTGCTTTAGTCATTGACCTTGTCATAAGCAAAGAGATTGGAGATTTTCTCCTTGTGTTAGGTTGACACAGATCATGGTGGTATTGCTACAGGGCTGTCAGCCTCTCATAGTTTCTGTATTCTATAAAACTTTAAAATTTTGCCACTAATAAATAAGATTGAAATTAAACAAAAAAATTAAAGCTGTTTTCTTCAGGAGAGGGATTTCTTCTCGACAGTATTCTCTACCCTAATTATTAATTATAGAAAATCTAGCATGTCTCTCGAGAATTTAACTTCCTACACTAGACTCACGGAGGAATTTAAGTAGCTCTTGAACTGGAGAGGAAGCATCTACACAGCCAGGACTAAAACCATTAAATTGCATCATCATCGTTATTCTGTGAAAAAAGAATTTCCTTGGTAGTCTGCAATTGTTTCCAAGGCTCCACTATAGACTATTAAAATGGATAATATATTTTCCAAAATTAGACTGCCATTAAGTACAGTTATACAGTAGCTGTAATCACAGATAATTGTAAATTATTTTGTTGAATATATGATTTAGGTTTCTGGGCCTACATTATAAATATCACTTTTTTATAGCTTGAAGGAAGGGAGTAGCTACTGTTATTTAAACAGAGCTATAGGATATTGCAACCAATTCCCTTACTTCTACCCATGGAAAGTGCAGTATCTCTAAGGTACTCCATACTGCACCTTTGATCCTACACCTCCTAGGTAACGGGCACCTTGTAACCAGTCATAAATACAATCTTTCTGAATTATGTATTTATATGATGCTCGCTTCTAAGAATGGCATAAAGAACAAGGAGTTTGGGAAATGTTATTGATATGCACTATCAAATCTGCTGCCAAGTCAAGACAACTCAGATAAAATGAGAATTTCAAGATGGCAGTGAGAATAATTTCTAGGAAAATCAGATCAAATCTCAGCTGAACCTAAATTTACAGAGGTTTGGGTTTTTTTGTTTTTCTAAAGCAAGCCTGTTTTTAATTCACAACACAAGAACACTTTAAAGGAACAGGATGAAAGAAGAAAGGCACACATAGGATCCAACCCTGAAAGAATGAATGGGTACTGAAAGTATTTTTCACATTTTAAGTCTCCTGACCTATACTTAGGAATATTAGACTATCAATGTAGTTTCTCATATAGAGAATTAGAATGTAAAGCAGAGAGCTGAAGCCCACAGTTTCAGTATGTAAGATAGTATGAAGAGAAACGTAAACTAAATAACTACTGAAAAGTACCCAAAAGGAAAATAAGTACTATGCCTTCTTTTTTGTTACATACAAATACAGAAATATCTGGGTCAAACAGGAATACTTACCATTAGTCCCTGAAAGTTACAATTATAACAGAAGGAAGAAAAAAAACACATTAATCTATTCCATGTTGATCTACAGAACTGGAAAAGGGAACGGGTTAAGACAGGAACAGGAATAACTTCCACAGTTTTGTGATAGATTTAAGAATATTGTTTTTCTCCTCTTAATAGAAACTTCTAAGTTAGAACATAGAGCCACTTCTTAATTAACCAGGGGAATGAGGAGAGGAAAAACCATGCTAACACACAAATTAACATCTTGTATTATTGCCTATGGGAGAGGCAGGGGAAATAAAAGGATTTATGTCAAGAGCACTTTAACCAGTATAATGCAGACAGGTACCAGCTATGGATCCTGAAATGCCAACTCCTAAAGACAGGAGTTTTGATTAGGGAAAAACAAGACCTAGTTTAATAAACAGAAGCCCTATAATCCAGTTTTACTGTTAGCTCTCCACTATGCTAGGAGACTTCATCAAGAAATCTTTGACATATCTTTAAGGCACTTTTCTTTGACAACTTCAGAGTTACTGAAGAGCTGCTTATTATATTAATGAAAGAATCCTCTCCTTTGTAGACACGCACACACATGAAAACTGTGTAACTCTATAGCTTTATACAGGAATTGTAGAGTTTTGTAGTGCACTGGAAAATTTCCAAGCATAGGGAATATTATTTAAAAGTTCTAGAGTATGTAAAAGAAACAGACACCTAGAACAAAAAATGAATTAACAATACAGAAAGCCTAACACTATAATGAATATATACTTCAATTTCAAAGACCTTCTATTTATGGAAAGTACTTGAATCAAAAGCAATGCTAACATAACATATCCAAGGTATGATAGAGCAATCTTAGAAAAAAATAAAAAATAAACAGAAAATAAAAAATAATTCTAATAAAATAAAAAAATAATTTTAATGCTCCCAAGAAGCAAGCAAAGCTAAGACATTCCCTGGAAGACCAAGATGCCACATGAAAACTGCTGTATAAAGTGCATTTGCATACACTTGTAAGTATAAACTCTTAGAAACTGTAAATGCTGCCATTAATAAGTGTAGTTACTCCTTGGGGTCCAATGTGTAGGTTTTGGAAATCACAGGCTATTTGTGCACCTCAGGATCTATGTCATACATATATATATGTCACAGGTGTCATATGTTGTCACCCTTGTCCACCATCCTGCTTTCCCTAGGAGAGGAATGGTCTGGGGAGCAGCAGTGGTGCCACAGCAGACTGCAGAAAGTTCTCCTTTGATGGCAGCTCAGGGTCCAGCCTGGGCAGGGGAGGCTGTGTGTGACAGCTCACAGCTACCTAGAAATTCTGCAGTGGTATAGAATGTGAGGTTATTGAAAGATACAGATGTTTCTGAAGGTATGAAGACTCATGTAATAGGCAGCTAAATCATACATTTAAAAGTTCTTTAAAACTTTGAATACAATTAGAAAGTAAAACTGAAACTTTTTTTTAATCCCTAAAATAGAATTCTTTTTTTTTAATTATTAAAAAAATAGTACAGCTGGCACTTTATGAAAAGAGGTATAAAGATGCAAAACTATTTTTTTTCTAGCCTTGTTACTACTGTTAAATCCACATACTAATTACCTGCTCTCTATAACAAGTTACAAAAGAATGAAGGGGAATAGTTCATTTCCTTTTTGAAAAAGGCAAAGCCATGATAAACAGCAAACCACGCAAAATCAACTGACACATTAAAAAATTGACATTTCAGAACACACAAAACCAGAACAGCAACACTACTTCCTGCTCTTTACTCCTAGATGCCTTCATTCATGAAAAATGAAAATGTTCAAATTAAAAATGGTAGAAGGATAAATATAATAAAAATATGATCTACAACAATAATAACAGTGCAAGTTATTAGGCAGCAGAATAGCAATTAGATATACTACAATACCTTAGTGGCCCAAATACTTTAATTTCCTGAGACATGTTCCCCGTGAAACATAGTTTTTAATTTTTAAAGACTAGAAATTTATTACATCGTGATAAGTTCTTTATGGCTCCATCTCCCCTGAGCCATAAAGCAAAGAACATTTTGTTAGTCCAGTAATAACATAATGCTATAGAGAAGACTCAGTCCTAGCATGAAAAGATCCACCATTTCACACAGGGTAATTTTTTCTAATAATGATCTTGTAGCAGAATGCTGATTTTATCCAAGGTTATGTCACTTCACAGGCATGCATGAGTATACTCTTTTGCCCTGGAGAGACAGGTCAAAGGAGGTTTCTGTACATAAATTACAAAACAAAGAAAAATATCTTTACCATAGAAAAAAATATTCAAATGCCTCAGTATACTCATGGTCCACCTTAAACCATTAATTTATCGTACTTCAAACCTTATGTTACACTAATCCTAATTTTTTTCATTAAACACACATTATCTTTCACTTCATTCTTTTAGCAAGTTTTTTTCCTCTTGCTTAGACATGTTCCCAAATGACCAGTACCAGTGTCAAACTCATAAAACATCCCCACCCAAAAATATAATCCCACTTATTACTGGTCAGTAATCAAATAAAGGTATATTCTATTAGTTTGAATATGTACTCTGTGTCAGTTTACACTGCACACAAATGGGGCAATTAAAGCAGAACATAATTTTGAAGACACAGTGTTGCAAAAGATGTCCTGACATAAACAAGCTATTTCCTGTAAATGATGACAGGGTGAAAGAGAACCTGAGTGAACTCATATTAACGCACAGCAGACAATCCATGCCCAGGGCTGAGCAGCTTGGCAGCAGACCCAGCGTGCACGAATGCAGCACGGGCAAGCACAGGGAGCTGTACAGGCCTAGCACGAGCCCATCCTCTGGAGACCAAAGGTGACACGGGCCTATTACAGCAGGGCAGCGAGCACTCATTAATGAGCTGCAAGAATGTGACACTGTAACACTGCCCATATTATGTCATTACAAAGGTCATCAGTGAATTCACATAGATGTTAGACAGAAAGACTGGGCTGACAAATAATAAAGTGGGCTTTCCTCTCAAATGCCTCACATTACCCTGAGACAAACTGCATGTGAAACTAATCTGAAAGAGCCACACACAGGCAAAGGCAATTCAAAAACAAACAGCAGAGACAAAAACAATGTTTGGAGTGCTAACCCATATGTGGTGCCCTGTAACAGCTGAAGCACAGACTCAGACTGGCAGGGAATCTGAATCATTTATTCAAAGAAATGAGCTTTCTTTGTTTTATAACAAAGAAGGAGAGAAAAGTTTTATACACTTTTTCAAGGCGCAGTATTTCCTTACATGGTAATCCTCACTATGTGACCCATCCCATGTTGCCATATCAACAAGACACCTTCTGAATGTCCTTCTGTGGGGCGATCACGCGCTGTTCACTCGTCTATCAGCCTCTGGCAGGCTCCTCTCCCTCAGGCTCTGTGCGTGGCACCTCCTCCGCCCAAGGTCAGGTGGAGACAAGGCTCTCTGTGCCACCATGTGCTTCTGCAGGTGTGTGCCACATTCTGTTATATCCTATCTCTTACCACAGTGCCCAAAGGAAATCATTCGTGATATAGAAGTAAACTTGTTTCATGAGGCACAGTCTATTAGTACTTACTTGATGACTTTTACAAAAAATATGTCATATATCTCTAAAGGGAAGGAGGAAGAAAAATAAGAATACATTTTAAGAAGAAACCAGCTATTATATATAACAATATCCTGGAAAAATACTTGAGCAATGTACACTTAGACAAAAGTTTTTCCAAAATGCAGCATTAGATATACTGCCAATCTACTACTGAATATGGTGTTCATTGTAAGAGGAATAAAAAAAATTACTAAAAGCTGCACAAGAACAGAAAACATACATGGAGACAGCAACAATTGATACTGTCAACAGGTATGCAACCCTTCAAGAAAAAAAATATTCCAAAAAAAGAAAAGTTGAAAAAAGTTTTGAGCCATCAAAAAAAGAGAGACACAAAAGATACATTCTTTACCAGTTATTGAAGCAAAGGAAGCAAAAGCAGAGATAAAAAAAAAAAAAACAGGATGGTTTTCCCCTAAGTACCAAAAAAATTCTTGATGAAGGTTAACACTACCTCAAGAAACCTTAGGTCAGAACAACAATTTTCTTATTTTCAAAGAGGGGCAAAAAGGGTTAAGTCAAGGCCAGAAGTCTCTGAGAGAACCACTGTAAGCCACAAAAATTATCTTGGTTATATAATTCTCGGTAGTCTTGTGAAAGAAATTAGTATCAATCCAAAGATGTACATAAACATGTAATAGGAACAGCAACAATCACTAGCAGTATCTACTTCATGCCAGAGATGTCCATAATGAATGCAATAAAGTTTGAAAGAAGATATTTGGCTTAATTGATTTTGTATTTTTAGTTAACATAGTTCCTGGTCTTAAAAAGAGCAATTGTCATAGTGTGAAAATTATCATCTCCATTAAGGTCTGTTGCAAATATAAAAGAAAAATGTCAAAAATAGTAACAACCACAATCACCCCTCCTCCTCCTCCATTTGAAGTATAAATACCAGTATTCAAGAGCAGGACTGTGCCTCAGAGAAAATATAACAGCAGAATTCAGAGACCAGAAACCACCCTGCCCAAATTAAGATGTTCTGAAAAACTCCACTCTCAAGAGCTCAATTAGCCAACTCACAACAAAGCTACATGAATGAATTACAGCTACTCAGACTAAGAGTTCCAGAGCTCTTAGTCCAAGATGGGTCCAAGATGGTACAGAGTGTAACTACTGCCAGTATGTAGAATAATAAACCCAGGGTTGTTAAAGCTATTTTTCTTCCTAAGTAAGAAGAAAATTGGAATACAGCAGCTAGAAATTGTGTTATTATAACAGAAAATTCTATGCACCTTTTTTTGTGTGTGTGTGGAATTCTGTTCCATTTATGACACCTTATTATTTACATTCAAAGCAAAATAATTGGAACTTTATACACAAAACAGTTTATATATGCAACAAATCCTTATCATCTACAAACACATTTGAAAGTCTGCTTTTAGACATAAGAAGAGACTAATTTTTATAAATGGTCAAACTGCTGTATGCATCTCTAAAATCACTAAACAGAACCTTTACACTCAGCATTTTCAAAACACACCTCTCCACTTACTACAGGCTCTCGATACAATTGCAAGTGTGTAGCAGTCAGAAAACAAAAGTCACATTATTAAAAGAGAAATTGGAAAACTCTTGAGATTAACTTGTTTGGCATGCAGTTTCTTACTTTTTTTTTAATTTTTTTATTTTTTTTTTATTTTTATTTTATAACCAAATGCTTTGGATCTGGGGCAACTAATAAATAAGCACCAGAAATACATTGCATTTGTGTGTCATTTCTGTGCAGTATTAAAATCAAATCATGGATCTTTCAGCTTGGGAGGATTCCTTGGTTAATTTCTCAAGAAGAAAAAATTATCATTCTTAATGCTGCCCATGGCATTTTGAAATGTGGTAGCCACTACAGAAATCAAAACCAAACCCCACAAAACCCCCCACCCTGTTTAATGCTGAACTTAGTTCTGATTCTGGATTATTCTAACAACAAACAACAAGCAACCATGTGGATGGGCGATTTGCAAATCAATCAAGGGAATAACAGAAGTCAGACTCTGGGTTAGGATGTTTGTTATGTTCTTGCCAAATTCTTTCTTGCTGTTAAATTAAAATGTTAGCTTTCAAGCATATGACAAATCTTATTTACTGTATTTATGGTTAGTTAATTCTCAATGAGGAGCTGTTTTACTTAGGTCCAAGATTTGCTCATGAAGCATCTATAGGGTATTTTAATCTAATATCCTTAATCTCTTTAGTTTTGCAACGAATTACAAATACTGAACACAGGGGCAAGAGACTAGTTTCCCTTCCCTCTTTCTTCCCAAAATCAGACGGAAAGTGAGAATGACAAGGAAGTAAGTTTGCACTACGAAAAAGCAGAAAATAGGCTTACAAAGATTGCCAGGTTATAGCCTAAGAAGATTAATTCCTGCACTTAAGGCATAACATAGACCAATCTAGAGAGGGCTGATGTTTAATTGAATTGGTGTTATTTGTTTGGATGCAGAAGAAATAGGAGGCTGTTTTAAATAAAAGCGTGCACATAAGCAAACTCCAGTGTGGAACTCTCATCAGTTTTCTTTTAACAGTCATTTCCTAGGGAACTTGTGCAATAAAATGAATGTAAAAGTACGTTTTTGACTTCTGACCTCGTGACAATGAGTAGGTGACACTGGGGAGAAAGAAAACATGCTGAAATTCTTGTGAATCTCACAACACTACAACTAATTTAACTGCAAGCTAATTTCTTCTATATTATAGACCAGAGATGACCTGTCTGGCCAGCCACGTAGGAGCGTCCTAGAAGTGGCACAAAACACAGTGGTCTTCACACAAAGGAGACCACAGCTATAAAAGCAGCAACTTCTGATCCCAGTTGCCTTAACTACTTTTCATGCCTCTAGAAAAGGTCACAAGCTGGCATATCTGTGCCTGTACATCCCAACATGACTTTGAGTTATGGTGAAGGTATCTTGCAAAACTAAGCTGCTTTAGGAACCATCTCCCATACTTGAACACACTGACTCATCTCATGTAAAGATACTGTTTTCCAACAATAAGGGGCACTGGCAAGGATAAAAATTTACGTAAAACAATCCCTACTCCTAGTAGAAATTTAAACAAAAATAAATACATGACTAAACTTCGTATACTAAAGTGTCATGTTCTTTGCATGTTAATATGGCTCTAGTTCAGCTTTAAGCACACTGCTAAGAAACATCTTATCTTTGCAGCCATTTTCCTAAGTTCATTTCTCAGTTGGGAAAGGTTAATATTATACATGCAGCTTGTAGAGAATTTTAAATGTTTTCAGCCCCCTATAAGTTTAAGCACAGATCAACAAAGGCAACATTCAATCCAATCCTATTTGTGTTTTGGTGGTAGGGTAGCTATTGGCCACAATTATATAACAAAACCATTTGTTATAGCTTAAAAAGAAACCTATGCACTAGGTTTATAAGATAGATCCTGGGGGGCATTACTCTAGTTGTATATTTTGTACAAGTTAAATAAATTTTTCCTTCTCTATCTTTAGCATTGATTTTGTATGTTTTTACAATATGCTAAAATGCCAGGATCCAAACGGAACAACTACAACAAGGGGACTTATTTAGGTATCAAATACCTCTAGTTTAGGTTGTTGTTGTTGTTGGCATTTTTATTATTATCTGCTAACCCTGTACTATGTGTTGGATAAGTGCACACATATGTGGGTTTAATAAATTTAACTATACCACATACTAGCTGTTAGAACAGTACTCTTCTGTAAGAACAGACTACCACATTTAAAGAAAAAGCAATCTACTATTCTGAGAATTTTATTGTTATTATTTGTTGTAGAGAATCAAGTAGAAATTTAACTTAAGAAAAGTAAGGCTTTAATTGAACTGCTGAGGGGTTTTGTTGCATTTTTTTGTTGTTACTTGTTCGAGGGGTTTTTTGATAAAATAGAGCAAGTATAACAAATATTAAGATGTAGCTATTCCTTTTCCTCTGATTTCTACTACACAGTGCACCACTAATCAATTATGCTAATTAATGAAGCTGCATGAAAGGGTGAACAGTCACTGGAACAGGGTCCCCCAAGCAATCATCATGGCACCAAGGCTGTCAGAGTTCAAGGAGCATTTGAACAAGGTTCTTAGTCCTCTGCTTTAGTTTTCAAAAGCCCTGCAAGGAGTTGGACTCAATGATCCTTGTGATTTGGGAAGAGATGGGATGGAGTTGGGCAGTGGGTTGCGGCACGTGCCCTCAGAAGCACATGGTGGCCCAAAGGAGCACATGGCAGCACGGGGCTGACCTGACCTTGGCAGGAGGTGTCACCCAGAGCTGACCTGACCTTGGCAGGAGGTGTCACGCACAGAGCCTGAGGGAGAGGAGCCTGCCAGCAGCTGCCAGAGGAGTGAACAGCGCGTGATCGCCCCATAAAAGGACATTCAGAAAGTGTGTTGTTGATGTGGCAACTTGGGATAGGTCACGTAGTGAGAATTACCATATAAGGAAATACTGTGCCTTGAAAAGTGTATAAAACCACGTCTCTTTGAACAAATGATTCAGATTCCCTGCTGGTCTGAGTCTGTGCCTCAGTCATTCACATTATGTGTCCTTTTAACCTGAGATATTCTGGTATTCTATGTATAGAATACATCCTAAGCAGGATGCAAATGCTGTACATTAGGACAAAGTCTGTTTTTTTCTGTCGCAGTGGGAGTTTCCTACAAAAAAGAAGTCCTTCAATTAATTTTACCTATTAAAAAATGAGATATCTAGAGGTGGTGTCACATACTTCACTTACTAAGTGAGTGCACTGCTTTACAGTGCTAAATTCCTGGCAACTGGAACAAAACTAGGCAAAACCCCTAAGATTTCATCCAAGAGCTCAAAGGGAAAGATTAGGTAATAACAAAAAATGAAGGGTATAGATTGTATTGATTAGAAATGCAATTAGGAAAAAACAGTGTTAGATAACCTTTGAAACAATGATACAGAAGGACTCAATGAAAGGGTCGAAGTATTTCCACAGGCAGTTTAGAGGCAGTAACTTCAGCATTAAAAGCAAGCCGACATATCAAGGTGGGACTCAAGGACAACTTAATCAGTCTCAATTATGTTAAGAGAGGGAGGGGGGGAATAAAGTATCAGTTGATCAGACTGAGCAACACTTTCACACATTAGATAGTAAAGTATAGGATGCAGTTTCTATAGAGTAACACTTAGAATGTTTCCAAAGTCAAGAAACTTGTGAACACTTCAGACCTCATTTTAGGATTTTACACTCACAAAGCTTTTGGAAATCTTTCTATCAGATGGTATCCTTACTCAGAAGCAAGTATGTTAATTACAGAAAGCAAGTTCATGGCATGTTACATCAGATGAATTTAATGCTCAATATTCTCCTCACCATTTATAGATCAATTTATATTTGTTCTACAAAATCATTGGCTTTAGGTGAAAACATCTAAAAATAGTCATGTACACTTGCAGACACTACTTCGTTGGGAAATTTTTTTGCAAAACTTGAAGCTTCAGATTCTAAAAATTGCAAGTGCTACTAGGGTAGCACTTAAAAAAGCCAGTAATAATAGATATAAAATACAAAAACTTTTATTTGTGCTCTTTGAAAGAAAGTAATTTTGGGCTTATTTCTGTATAATCGTTATTCATTTTAATGAACACGTATGTATTCATTAAAATTAATAACAATTATTCATGTATGCTATGATGTATAACATACATGAATGTTATGTATGTATGTTATTCAATTTAATTTTCAATTTCATAAGAAAATTATGAGGTTCTTATGTAGGTTAACATCAGCATGACCACTTGTCTCATTCAGAAGTTTTATCGTAGATAGGTTGGGCAGAATTAATCTAATTTGTGCCTTTTATCATTCTTTCCCCCAAATTATTCCAAATTTCTTGAAACATTTAGGAATCTTGGGAAAGTCCAAGCAGTCTCCTGACTGCCTTTTTGCCTCCCAAGGGTCACTGCTCATCATTAAACAAATAGGTTCACCAAAAACGTTAAAGGTTTCATAATATTCAGAGGCTGAAATATACTCAAGTCTTCTGAAATGAAGTGCACATTATGAAAATTACCAAGGTAGTGTCACTTTCACTCCTCTGTACTAGAAGATACTTGAGTATTTTCAGTCTAATTCCTTGCAGCTGAAAGACTTCTGAAACACAACACACACTTGACATGTAATTTATTTGAAATAGAAAAAATCATATACATGTATCATTACCAATACTGTCCTGTTAAGGTGAATATTGTCTGTGTGAAGCAGATTTCCAGCTTCTGACAAAGAGCAGTAGTAACTATAAAAGCACTTACCTGAAACTTCTAAGAGTTAAATTAAAATAACTGGTTCTGCATTATAGGAACACACACACACAAACCCGCTTTTTCACACACTCCGCCAAACCCGCTATCCCTGCTGTCAGCGCCAAGCTGTCCCTCATAAGTCTCCCCAGCCTCACTCCTCACTCCGCCCTCCGCCAGCCAGAGCAGGTGTCCCGTCCGCCCTCAGCCCCGGGTCTGTTACTTTAAGGCGAAATCTACCCCGGAAAGGCAGCAAGTAGCGGAAGGAGGAGAAGGAATTAACTCGTTTCCTGTTGCTTTAATCCCTTCACTCCGGTTTAAGCAGCGCCGCCCGGGGCGTTTTGGCTGCTCGCCCGGAGCGAGGAGGCCGTGAATGAGCAGCCCCAGCCTGGGCCGCTCAGGCCGCGGGAGGCGGAGAGGGAAGGGAAAGGAAAGGAAGGGAAAGAGGCTGCCCGCCGCCAGCTACGGCCCCTGGCTGTGCGGGCAGGCGGGCCGGGCCTCGCAGCGCGGTGGAGCCCACCGGCGCGGGGCCGAGCGGGGGCCCGGCCGTGGAGGGGAGAGGGACTCAGGCTACGCACCCAGCAGCAGCCCGTCCATGTCAAAGATGAGGTGAGTGACCGGGCGCAGCGCGGCCGGCGAGGAGGAGGAGGAGGAAGCGGCCATGGCGAGGCAGAGCAGCCGGAGCGCAGCAGGAGCCGAGGCAGATTCAGCCCGCGCGGTCACGGGTGACGGTTTTTGGTAGCACCCCGGGGCGGGGCGGGCCAGCGGCACCTTTGGTCTGCCTTATGCTACTTTTTTAAACAAAGTCCATTTCTCTCCTTGGGACCTGTTATCTTACAGAACAGCGCTTCTTGCCCAATGAGGTGGTGTCTCCCTCTCTGGACATACTGAAGAACCATCTGGATGCAATTCTGTGCAGTGTGCTCTAGGATGACCCTGCTGGAGCAGGGAGGTTGGACCAGATGACCCACGGTGGTCCCTTCCAACCCGACCTATTTTGTGATTCCTAAATCCCGTTTGGTGCTGCTGGCGGGAAAGACAGAAGAGTTGCTCTCAAGTTGTCGCGTTAGACAGTGTCTCTTCTGTGTGCCTGTGTAGAGATTTACAGGGGTAATATTACCACCAGACTATAGTTGAAGCAAAAAGGTGTAAGTCTATGTAAAACTGTGAGGGAAGAGTAAAGTAGTGGGGAGAAAAAATATCTGTGAGGAAGGAGTAAATCTCTTACAGGTTGCTGGTTGCAAGAATGATTAATTGAAGGCTGATTTGAGTGTTACGTGGTCTTTTTCTGAAACATGCAAGAAGTTCTGAAGTTCAAGAAACAAGACTGTTCTTGAGTTGAAGCAGAATCTTCCTGCAGGGACACATCATCCTATTTTTACTGGGCAGTTGGGAGGGCAAGAGGGCGCTTACCTCATCAGTTTTCCCTTTTGTATTTTTTCATGCAGGTAACTTTCCACTGGGCATCAAGATCATTGAAGCACCAGTTGCAAAGGCAGACATGAAAAGAGCTGTATCAGGCTCCCAAGGTGACATACGGGCTTGAAGATGGGTACTGCTGTGCTGTTCTGTGTGAGGACAGGGGGTAGTTGCAGCTTCACATAGGGGACGTCCTGTCTCATTTGTAGGTAGGCCTTGCAGCAATTCTTTTTTCCTAACAGTGCCTTCATTTGAATTGGCAACACTTCACCATTTTAGCAATTTAGTGGAGGCTTTTAAAGCCTTAACTGTAGGTGTCACATAGCTATATTTGAATTTTAATTTAGTCTCTTTAAGCATCTAACCTACCCCCAAAAACTGTCCCTTGCAAGTGCACTCACCCTACATTTGTGTGAAATGTAGACACAGAATTCTTCTCACACCTTCTCCTGTTTGGGAAAAAAAGAAGATAAATAAAACATCCTTGGCCTCTACTTGTACCTTTTGAATAATAAAACTTGACTTTCAAACAAAGCTTTTTGAGTTTTGGGTTGGTTTTCTCTTTTTTATCCCGTCTCATTCTCTAATGATAATGCTGCTTAGGCCCTGTCTGTGTAGGCTAGGAAAAGGATTGTGCCCAGTACCTTCAATGTCTTTTAAAAATTCCATGTGTAGTCATGAAATAGGTTCCTGTGTAGATTTAAGAAAATGGCTCCTGAGCTTTCAGATTTTTTTTTTTGTAACCTTAAAATATATGAGTATTAAAAATGCCCACGGCTGTTTTGTTTCTGCAATAAACACTGTGCAACAAGTCAATATTCCATTTTTTTTCCAGCAAATGTTTGTAGTTTCTTTTGTTGCACACTTAGGTGGAAGAATCAATAGAGGCAAAATCCTAAATACGGTAGGTCAGAAAAAGTGTTAACCTCTTAAAAGGAATTAAAAAAATAGTAATTTCAATACTTATAATGGTAGTGTTGTGCTGTCCTCAGAAAGAATGTGATTCTGCTGTAAGATTATACACTTGTGACAAATATTTAAAGAGGATGGGTAATGATGTTGTATGACAGGAGTACATGAGGTAGATTTATAACTTTCTAATTAGCAAATATTCTAAAAAGCTGGTTTTTAATTGTATATATGGTAACAGAGTAAAACCTTTATTTGTTACTCAGAGGATGTAGCCTTTTCTTGTTCCCTTGATTTATTGTTCTAATTAGAAAAACATATTTGATCACAAATTCCACTGCTTCTATCCTCCTAAAAAGGGGAGAAAATCATCATCTTTAGCATGTAAATTCCCAGTTCATCTGAGAAAACATGGGTTTTGCAAAACTTTTGAGTATTTAAAGCGGAAATAAGTCATAAGCGATCTATATGAAAGTAGCCCACAAAATTAAAGTGTAATACAGAAGCTGAACATTTTTAGGGTTTAATGGTCTGGCTTACAAATCCGGTGGTACACATTTCAAGACTGTCACATTGCTGACAGGCTGATGACCTCAATTTTCTTTGCTTTGCTCTGGCTCATCAGTGATAATCAGTGTGATGTTAGCTTACTTGATTCTTCTAAGCTGTGTTCAAACACAGGAAAATCTTCCCAATACAGACAACTGTTTAGGCTTATTCTGCATGACTAAGTCTTTTTACTAACAGAATGAAACAAAGTAAAAGTCCAAGCAACTTTTAATTCATGGTGGAGCATAGTTCACAGATAGATAGATACATAAGTGAGATAAGGTGCTGATCTAAGTTTTGTTTGAGCTGTCTTAAATATCTGTATCTAATGACTCACAAGTAGCATTTGATTTTGTTGGGTTGTTTTTTTCTTTTTTTAAAGGGAGTGAAAATTTGATATTGAGAATTTGATACTGAGAATTGTGCAATTGATTTTTTGCTTGCTGCTATTTTTTATTACGTATTTGAGGTTGGCTTTGAGTTATGAGGACTTCAATAACTTTAGAATTGTGGGAAGCATATTGTAGTTGAGGTGCAGTAACTATGAACACCGATAATTAATTACATTCCTACAAACCTGATGTGTACCTATTGAGAAGAATGAACTTGGATGTAGTAACTAAGGTGTAATTCTGTAACTAGACTTGAATCCTGGAGGTTCTGAAGAACACAGTTAACTTCATGTACATTTTAAAAATTAATTAAATGCTATCTGGGCATACACCAAAGCAGATATATGGTATATATATATATCTAGATGTCCAGGTTTTTAAACAACTATAAATTAACTGCCTATAGGTAGCCCTCCTTAACACCAAACAAATCTGTTCTCTCTGGTTTCTTAATAATATGTTAAAATCTCATTGGTTTTATTGTTCTTGAGTGTGAGATAGTGAAAATACTCAGGTGCTGTGAGGTTGTTAAGTATGCAGCACAATGTTTTAGGTACTCGGTCCTCTTAACCTTTTTTTAACTACTGTATATGTTGGAATTTACTTTGAGGCTGAAAGTTTTGTACATCACTGAAATTTATGTGACTGAGTTCTTTCCTGGAGAGCAAAAGGTTCAGAATATGCTTAAATGTTTTCATAGGTAATACATTTGATTCAGTAATTGCAGTTTCATATTTCACTATTTCATATTGTGCTCGAAGCATGGATTCACTTACCTATTTTTATACCTTTTATGGGATCATCATGCACTGTATTTCACACAGAAATGACTGACTTTATTTTTCTTTTTCTGCAGGCACCTTGACAAAGAGGATAAACAGATTATAATCCATTTTGGTTTGAATAATAAAAAAGAATTGAAAGACTTGAATAAATCCAGTAATTTAAAAGCTTTCATAATGATTTACATAAACAGCTGTTAAACCCACTATTAGTAACAGATTGCTTGGAATGACTTAGAATTAAATGTAAATTCAGGTATCAGCTAAGGTTCTCAACAGTTGCTATGGTTAAGCCTATAAACCTTTAGAAAATGAACCCCCTCTCAGTGCTGGATGTCACCAAACATGAGCTTTTCACCTTAAAATTATGAATTAGGTGAATTGTATTGTTTCAGTTCATGTTTTTATAGGTACAGAATGGAAGATGACCACATGTCTTAAAGCAATTAAATAGTACCATGCAACTCCTGATCTAGGTCGTGCTTTATCGATTACATAGGTTAAAAGGGTGTATATGCTCTTTTGATCAATCACATGTGTCTTCTCTCAGCCAAGCAGGCAGGGATAGGAGAGCCATCTGTTTTCTAG
The DNA here is from genome assembly GCA_013397395.1 of Sinosuthora webbiana. NCBI lineage: Eukaryota > Metazoa > Chordata > Aves > Passeriformes > Sylviidae > Sinosuthora > Sinosuthora webbiana. Next base: position 83,512 of record VXBN01000225.1, on the reverse strand, counting down.
ATTTTGATATTGACCACCAGGTACAAGTGTGTTAGTTACAAAGGCAAGGAACATGTGTTAAGCTGCAGGAGAGTGATGTATTTCTCATATGTGTCTATCTCAATAAATTTAGATGAGGCACTATAAAAAGATTCTTAAGCAGCGATGAGAGGTAAAATTCTGGAAAAGCTAACCAAGCACACAAGAGGGAAGAAGGGAGTAATGCTTTGATATTTTTAGATGTCAGTTTCTATATTTATTGATGGGATTGTACAACAGAACAAAGTTTCTGAAGCTGGGAAAGGAAGCCTTAATATCATGCTTTAGGGCTATTTTTCTTCTGTTAAGGTCACCATTTACTCTCCTTTTGAATTAGCTTGTTGACATACTTTTTGGTCTTCTAATAAAATATTGGCTGCACACAGGCAAACTGTTCAGGTGATTGGCAGCATTATTGTAATGAAAGTCCCAAAGTGCCTAATGGCTGGGTCCTGCTTAGCCTTAAACTATCAGAAAGATTAGGACAGAAGAGGTTGCATCCCCATATGACATGTTGTATCCTGCTTTATTTTTCCTGTAATATGAGTTTGCTGTGTAACTTTGATTTATTTATCTAACTTCCCATTGTTACAGGGATCTAAAGTATTTTTTATTAACTTGGTTTTATTTCTTGTCTGCATTTGGATTTGATTACTTTTTTGTTCATTTTACTACAGTTTGATTTTACAGGTTATAGAAAAAGAATTGTATTTGTACTGTCATGTGAAATGCACATTCTGTGAACATTTCTGAGCAAGTCATCTATCACTTGGTTGCTGGCAGTAAAGGTGAAACTGAATGCAGTCACCCTTCCAGTGGTCCCTTTCAGTCTTGGGTTCCTAAGCTCAACCTTTTCAAAGGCTGTGGTAATTAGATCTTCAGATGGAGAAGATAGAGAAGGAATTGTCATTCTCAGGGTCACAAGGTCTCTGAGCCACTGATCTGTAATGCTCCATGTTCAGGTTTTATATGCATGTTCCCTACTTGGGATGCAACAAGCTGGGGAGTTGAATCTCCAGAGCTCAGACATTCTGCCTACTCTGTGGCTGTGTGCCCTTAAAAGTTTGTATCTATCCAGAAGAGTTGAGTAGAAATAAATGAACTGGCTGACACTCAGCCCAGAATGTTTGCATGATCAGGGAGAACATGCTGACAGCCTGGGGAGTGCACGAGGCAGCTGGAGGCCAGCTATCATACAGTAGTGTGACCTTTCTTTCTTTCTTTGCAGTGATTCTGGTGGTCTCAGCTTCTAGAACTATCTAGGCAGAAAAGCAACAGTAGTGTGCTGATACATATGAAGTAGCATCTCTGATCGGGAAGCAGAAATGGTGGAGAGAGGAGAAGGGGCAATGCCAAGCAGAGTTAGCCAGCTTCTTGAGTCCCCATTGCAGCAGAATCGTGTTAGACATCCAGGCTGTTCCTCACTATGGAGTCGGGACTTTTGCTTGACTGCCAGAGTTGGTGTGCCTCCCAGCCACGTCATAATTCAATTTTTTGAATTCTCTTGCCCCAGAAGCTACTGCCCTGTTCTCCTATTCCCATGTACAGACACAAAAACATACTGGTAGTATACCTCAGAACATGCTCTTGTGCACAGGCAATGGCAAATATGCTTTGTGACCACTGCCGTGTAAGACACCGATTAATTTTTGGGTGAGGAGATAGTCCCATCACTAGGCTGCCCACTTATTTTAAGTTCAGCTTATGTTTACCTACCTTAAGGAATTGGGTTCAGTGTATTGTAACAAAACAGATGAGGAAATGATGTAGCTTTATTTCTTATTTTAGACTTTCAATTGAAATGTCCTTTGTAGAAGAACAGTAAGACCAGACACTTATTTTCATAAAACTATTATAAAACAAGGAACACCAGTTGAAAATACTGATACGGTTAGATATTAGGGATACCTAGAAGAATGCAATGAAGTTCAAGGCTATCAAGCCAATCAGGCCCTGACTTTTTTTTCCCTAACACAACTATCTTCACTTAATCAGGTAATCTCAAACATTTCACTTTGACGTCTGTAAGCTGAATGATTGCTTACACTGACACTGCTTGAAAGTTCTAGATTTCCATTTCATGTACTTACGTATAGGTAAGACCACAAGAGAAATTCAAGATCTAGATTAATTCTTTGCAATACAATTGTATAGGCTTAAAATATCTGTCCAGGCATTATGCCTAAAATTTTCTGAATCTTTCAGTTAATCTTTTGCTCTGCTAGGGTATCCTGTGTTTTTCCTCTACTCTGTCTTTTTTTAATTTATTTATTTTACAAATTTCATTTCTTTAACCTATTATTGTAAGTTAAGCTTTCTGAAGCTTTTAGCATTTTGATTGCTCTTCAGCATTTTAGGTTTTCTGTATCCTTAGAGAACTCCAGCATGCAGATACATTTACTGTAGCTGTGGGGTTTATAAATGACAAATAGAAGGTCATTTTTTGCTATTAGGCTGCTTTTTTAGTGCCAGATAGATCAACACATTTGAATTGACATAATAGCTGAATCACTGTCTTTGCCATAGTTTGTTTTTTACTGTTGATAAGTTGGGGTTTTCCCCATGTTGTACCAAGTCAAAAGCTCAAAACTTTTGTTGTTATTTGTCCAATTTAAAATTTTCTTTATGGTTCACTCCTATGTGTAGTTTTACTAATTAGAAGGAGTCAGTGTCATACTGCAGTGAAAGAGATCAGGAACAATATCTCTAGCCCATTAAGAGCTTATTACTTCTTCATACAGTTCAAAATCTCTTTATGCATTTTTAAGTATGAAAAACTACTATCTTGCAAGCCTAATGAGGCAGATATCTGCAAGAATCTGTGCTACAGAATGAGTTGTTGTATCCCTGTTTCAGAAATTTTGTACGTGTCATTTACACCAGTGACTGCTACAAGCAGAAGGGAGTAAGTATTATATTAATGACTGTGTTTGACAACCTGACTCCATAATCTGTTTTTCACTGACTTTTCCTTTTTATGCCAATAATTATGCTCTCATCTGGAAAAATTAGACTAATGCAATTTTCCAAAAGCTATTGACAAGACTTTTAATATTAAGATAGCTGTATATCCTAATGTGTCATGCCAAAACTAAGCTTCTGTTGTGGTCGTGAAATGGGGAACGGTTAGGGTGTAATCTGGAGTTGCAGAGCATGGAGGAAAGGCTTCAGGGGGCACAGAGCTTCTCTCAGGATTTTGCATTCTTGTCACCAAGTTTCTACCAGCTTTAGCTAGGGTGATGTTTGCACCAATACTTTCTGAAGATCATGGAAATAAAGTAAAACCTTGTTTGATTTCAATTTTTTGGTATTTGGATGATTGTTGATTCTTGAAGGACCTGACAAAGTGTGGGGACCTTTGTATCCATATGCTTTTTTTTGACTTCATCACATCCAGGAAATAAAGTAAATTATCTTGTAGTTTTTTCCACCTGTTCAAGCCCATCTTTCTTTAAAAATCCTGTTTGTTTATGACTTGCAGTAGCTTAGACCAGTATTATTTGATAATCAGAATATATGGTTATGGGAGCTACAAAACCTGAATTTTAATTCTTGCGTGGCATAGCCAACACATTCTTCCAGCTAAACTCCCATATGTAAGTCTTAACAAAAGTTAATTACAATCATTAAAAAAAACCTTTAGACCAAAACCTTTAGACATTGTTATAGAGTTCTATGTCTAAAAGCCTTTGGGACTTCCTCAAAACTGTATAAAGTCCTCTGCAATCCACAGATTTCACAAGTTCATGTAATGATTTTCTATCAAGATACCTACATGATTACAGAATTTTCAGAGGGAAGCTTGCCACTGGTTTTTTAGATTTAGCTGAAGAAAGAAGTTTTAGCATCTTTTTTCACTAAAGATTTGTTAATATTCTCTAGAATCCAATAATGCAATTTGTACAAAGTCCCTAGAACAGCAAAATCGTTATCTCTAAATTCTGGGTAAGTGTCTTTCAAAAATATCCTTTGAAATTAGCTATATTCCTTGGGTTTCACTTATCATAATAAGAGAAGATAACAAATACTCTTTGTTTCATTGTAGCTCTGCTGCTGATATGTTTCCTTTGAATCTAGGTAAAATACAAGTTTTTATTAGTAGATTTATGAGGAAGCAGGAGCATTTACGTGTGCACCAACATCCAGACAGGCTAAGATAGCAGTGTATCATGTTATCTTTTTACCAAGACATTGTACTGTACATGGTAGGGGAACATTTACTGGTGCAGTAAAGTTGGATCCTGAACTTATAAAACTTTGGCAGAGATGTTTTGATGAACTGAAACAAAGGGTCTGCCTTGCTGCAGCTCTGCCTTACCACTAAATTTCAGTAAATTGTCATGCATCCTTCTTCCTCCTTTTCATCCCAAACACTAATTAAAAACATAATGTCCTTTACCAGTTCAATGAATTGAACTCTTATACATATGACATCCATAAATAAATTAGTAGATACTGACTCCCATTTGTGACCAGAAGTCCAAAGTACCTTAAAAAAAATGTTCCTAACATATTACGAAAGAAAAAAAAAAAATGAACTCTGTGTTCATACCTCTGTGGAAGAAGAAATCCAAACCACAAAAACACCTATTTACCAAAATGGGTAGTACAATCCATTAAGTAACATAGATCATCAGAGAATACATTACTGGGTAATGTAGGACTCTATTGGCCATGGCTAAATGCAGCCTCCCTGTTGGCATTTCAGTTTTCACTCCTGCTCAAGCTTTGAAGTCAGCAAGTAATTGTCACTTAAGCACCCTTTAGGGATGTTTAATCAAAGACAAAGAAACCCAAACAAACAAACCCGCTCTATCCAGTCTTCATCCAGTACTTAAATTTGGATATGAGAGGATATTTATTTTTTCACTCATTAACTCACTGTAGTTTTTGCATACTGTTATAGTTAGAATGAATAGATCTTTATACAATGCATTTTGGTTTTCCATATCAAATGCCTTGAATTATCATGCTAATTAGCACAGACAAGTTTGCTTTTCATTCATTTTATCTATATTTTGTCATACAAATCCTTGTTTTATCATTATTTTCTTCTAATTTACATAATCATAAGGTTTTGAATTAATGTAGCTTAATAATAGTTTGTTTTAATAAAATTTACTGTAAGTAAGTAGTTATTATGCATTTAAGAGTTGCAGTGTATGTACACAAGAAATGGTGTTTTGCCAGTGGATGTTGCTTCTCATCTGTTGTATCTCTAGACTGCTTCTTTTGTCCATATACAGGGTTTTTTTTAGTACCTTCTAAAATATTATTAATCTAAAAAGATCATTAATCAAAGGGATTAAAAGTAATTGGTTATTTATTTTAGAGAGACTGACAAGATTTTTAAAAAATTGTCTTCATATTCACTTGTTAAAGCTTTGAATGAATGCGAGACAATAGTGCAGTTTTTCAAAGACTTAAGGTAGGGCTAGCATTTCCTATTGGTATTTGAGATAGAGGAAAGTTGGTAATTTAAAATTCTTTCAACGTTTTTAAAGTAGAATATTATTTTTAAATAGACAGAGGAAAAATGCAGAAGAAAGTTCAGGACAAGCTGTACTAATTTCCTGAACCTCAGAAAAATGTAATTTAAACTTTGCATTTAGGCAGCTGTTCAAAAATCTTGGTTCAATTTGATTTCTCACAGTCATTGTGAGCTCTTAGGTTTTGCCTGGAAGAAACATAAAATTTCATACTTTGGTTGTAAGGCTTGGATTCCGTTAAGTTTCATCAGCAGTGGTTGTCACACATCTTTGGACATACATCTTTCTCTCTCTGATCAAATTTCCTTGTGAAAAATACATAAATTGGAGTGAGGAGGACAATAGCTGAGAAGGAGGTGATATGTCAGCTAGCTAGGAGTTTTTGAAGTTTAATGAATGATTTTTCACGTTAGGGTCCTTGGGCTTTTGAGAAGCAGTCATTTTCTGGGAGCACATATAGTTTCCAAGACAATGCATATTAAAGAAACCAGGATGGGCTATAGTGTATGGTATTTATATAAAAAGAGAATCTCAAAATATTCTGTGCCTCCAATGGAAAAGTTTGAAAAACCCTGATCTGAAATTATACTTTAAAAGGTGTTTCAGTGCAGTTTGTCCAAAGTTGCTGTGTGGATATTCTGTAGGAAAGTTCCCTATGTGTACAGAAGGCAGAAATATACTTGAGATTCTGGCACGGCCCTTTGTTTTCCAAAAATGCAGTGGAAATTCCCAAAAAAGTCTAACAGGAGACCTTAGTTAGGCATATCTATATATTCATTATGAGAACATGCTGAGGTTGTTTTGTACTAGTGATGCAGTGTCTTACCAAGAATTCCTGTCAGTCTTTTTAAATTACTTTTTCAGTGTTGTTCTTCTTCCCCTCCACCCTTGTGTTTCACTTCACATGGCTGGACTTTGTACCTATATACTGATAAGTGCACAGCCATCTTGTTTGCGTAGGAGAGGCAAAAACTGAAACAATTCCGTGCTGCAAGGTAAAACACCCTTTCTGCCCCAAAGTCTGTCACTTATATATAGTTTAATTGTAAACATTGGGGTAATATGTAGTTGTAGTTCATATTCTTTCACAGCTCAAAGAAATTCTTCATGGCAGGAAGTTAGCAATTATGAGAGATAATAACATATTCAGTGTTGTCTTCTGCATTAACTTAATACAATGTCTTTTTTACAATGTAAAGGATCTTGCTGAAACCCTACACTCATGTCTATAAGATACTATCAAATATACTGGCAAATTATTTTGTAACGGCATGCACTTTGTTATCAGGTATTGCAATGGAGTAGAACGTTCCCTGCCTTGAGCAGATTAAAAAGAGTGTAAGCATTACTTGAATTGTGAAAGCATTTTGAAGAAAATAGAAAGCAGGGTCTTTATGAACTAGAAGATTTTCCAGCTATGCCGTGGCAGTTTTTCTCTTAGCACTTAGCTCTAGTTGTTTAAAAAGTAATGTTACATGTGTATGTAATTTTGATTATGGAGTCTGTTTCAAGGATCAAATGGAAATTAATTGTTAAATACTTTGAAGGGGGGTAGGCGCTGAAATAAGCTTGTAGTTTTGAAGTGACTGGTTCATGTGCAGTGTATGTAATCTGAAAAAGTCCATTCAGTTCAAAGGTGGAAGCCTGCAAGACTTGACTGTAACTGTTAAAGGGATATTAAATAAATCTAATATTTTCCTTTGTAACCTCATACACATTCAGCTTGCAAACTGGGAGTAAACACAGCTACTGAGAGGAGAGTATCTTTAAGAGCAATCTCTGAGATAGAGGAGAATGGCAAAGAGTAATAGAGAAAGGGAAAAGGTAAGGGAAAAATCATCACTTCTGGATAGGTTCTATCTGCCAGGCTTAAACAAAAAAATTACATTTGAGCAACCATACTGAGACAAGAAGAAGGAAGATGAAAGAGAAGCCTATATAACCAAAACAAGTGTTGGAACAGAATCTGACCATACATATTGTTTGCTATGCAGTTTTGTAATGACTCATTAATAATATGTATTCCACACATCCTGTTTTCTCACAAACATGTGTTTTGCTTTTGCCCTTAGGATGCTCTGTGGATTTTAGTAAGACTTGTGTTTAAGGCCCATCAGTCCAAGAGCTGGGGCTGCTCTAATACAAGGAGAGCCCCAGTCACCAGTAGGGAGCACTGTGTACTGCTGGCCCGTGGAAAAGCCTGTGTTGAGGGAAGTCATGGAGGAGGCAGGCAGCGAGGCACAGCAGCATTGAGAGCAGTGACTAGTGCTAGAGAGGCAGTTACAATAGCAGCACCTGGGCAAGCAGAATTGGAGGAGTCGAGCCACTGCACCCTAAAGGTATTTAGCCTCAATTTACATCGATGGCACACTGATACGGGATTCTTGAGTGATAAAGGATTTGAAATAGGGTAGGGCATAGTTTAGAAAGATTAGGATTGCAGAAGAGTTTGTATGAGCGGAAGTTTGGGGATGAGGAGGAATGAGATAAAAGCAGTTTAGGTGAGAAGTTTAGTTGAGAGGAGGACTACAGGACAATCGAGATGGCTTTTTAAAAAGTGCTTAACAAGAATCATGGCTATGGCACTCTAGGCTTCGAACACACAAGTATGAACAGCTTCAGGTATGCAATGATACTAATTTGGGATTTTTTTGCATCCTGGACAAATGTTTCAAATTTGGCGCAAAAATGGCCTCTTCTTTTTGTCTACCATGCTAAAAAATCAGTTGACTAGCCATAATCATAAGGAAATCATAGGGTACAGAGCTCAAACAGATTTATTTTTCCCTGGTATTGTTTATATTCTGCACTGCTGACAGAACTGACTATTATGATGAAGAAAATTAGAAGCTATTGACATGGGTTAGTCACTTACAAGAGTAACTCTTAGCATCACATCTCCAAGCCCTATATTATTGTAATAGACAAGGGGGTATGTTCTCTAGTATAGCAGATGTCTAATAATAGCAGCAAAGTATCATCCTGAAAAAAGGCATTTTGGACAAAGGAATTGATATGTTCTTTCTCACTGATGAACAGTATCCATCCTTCAAAAACGTAAGGTTGTATTTTACCTAAAGACACAAAGCAAAGGAAAACATCTTTTCTTAAAAACTTATTTAAAAACATTCTCATACAATTGGAAAAGCACATTATTTGCTTCAGAAATACTGGCAGCATGCTCCAGACCAAGCCAAAAGATAATGAGACCCCTGGAGCTATTACTGAAAAACTTTCAAATGTTAATGGAAAAGCTAATGCTGGTGTACCACAAGCAAAGGTGTGCCATAAGAAAATAGAAAAATGTCTTTTCTGAATACCTTTTAGTTTATTTATCATCTTAAAATGTCTTACAAAATAAGGTGAAAATGAAATAAATTGCTGTAGTTTTGAACTGCTGGTAATTCATTTTGTCATGTTGGGATTTTGCCTCAGCTCCCATGTGCAAAAAAAAAAGCCGTTCTGTTTTAACAGCAAGAATTTACAAGTTTCATGGAGTTCCTATGAAAGCAAGGAGTAAAGGACCAGAGAAAAAGAAGGGGAGGAAGGAAGGGAAGGAGCAAGAGTTTCTAGTTACACAGGGCAAAACAAACCCGGGTACCTCTGGCTTAGATTGCTGTTTTTCCTGTGTTGCCATAATACAATATTTGCATTTCTACACTGTTTATTCGGGTATTTTTATTTTTCTGTCTGTCTCTAAGGATCCTCTTATCCTCCTCTTGTATCATAGTCTTATATAATTATAATCATAGTCTTATATATTTTTAGTCTTAGAATTACTTGCTGTTTCAGGTATCCTTCATTTTAAGACATTCATTTTAATTTTTACATAATCCTATGATATTTAAAGTCTATGCCTCAAACATTTTGCCAAGCTAAGTATAGTCGCTTTTTTTTTTTTAAATTGATGGGAAAATCAGTTAATTCTTTTGTAGGATTATTGAAATTAGTCAATGATCAAATCTTTGGAATTGGAATACTGATTTGGTTAATATGTACATATCTTGTTTTGTAAATGTCTTTGCCTTTTGTCTGCCACATTTTTTGATCTATGTAGTTTGATCTATGTAGTTTGATCTCTTGATCTATGTAGTTTGCAATCAGACAGCTGTATAGCCACTATGCAACTCATCATCCTTCTTTTGTTAATTGTATAAATGTTCTTTCTTTCTAGGGTAAACATTTTCCTGGTTTGTAAGACCTCCTAATTTCATGATCCATACATATAGTTTTCAATTTTGTTTTGCAATGATTTTATTTTATTTTTAAGCTGTTTCATACTTTTATTGTTTAGTGAATAATACTAGTGGAGTATCTCTTCATTAAAGGTGGTTAGAAAATTACATACCGTCTTACTCCCCCCCTCACCCCTTTTCTGAAGCACATTTTTCATTATGTTATTTGGGGGAAAAACAGAAATGCTGAATGGATAATTCAAAAGCTATTATCTTTGTTTTAATTTTACATTAGGTTCTAAAAATTGGGTAGTTTGAGAGCTAATCTTTTAACTCAAGTCAAAATAATGCAGTAAAAATATCTCTCAGCCCAAAAGAATAAAAAATGTGGTTTGTTTTCACCTAGTAAGTGCATAACAGGCTATTTTTCATGTTTAAAAGTAAGGGAGAACAATTTCATTTTTAAATTGCCTCATTTAAAAAGGGGAAAACTTTTTTTTGGTTTAAACCCACTTTTTTTTCCTCCTAGAAGGACTTTTGACAAAAAAATTCCAAACAATTTCATTCATAACCATTTGTGGAATGAGGACAACATTCCATGAATATTAGTTGTAGGACAAGGAACATAAACCAGATTTTCTGGTTTTAGAAACCGTAGGGAGGGAGCTTGGTCTTTAATAAGCCACTACTTGTCTATTTTTAATTTCTCTTACCCATGCAAATTAAGAGGAAGGCGAAGCTGTTTGTTATGTCACAGGACATATACTGTGAGCCTCCTACTTATAGCAGCAACACCATAAAGTTAGTTTGTCTCAAGTTATTTTTTGCCTAATAAGCTTTGCCATTTCTCTCCCTGGTTTTAGATCTAGATGGATTCAGTAACAGCAAAGAAATTTTTGGCTCCTGGTAATCTATGAAAATAATTTGCCATTGGATCTATTTATTCTTTTTCATTTTAAATGTGATGGGTTGGCTCTGACTAATAGCCAAGAACTCACTCAGTGCTCACTCCCTTCCTTTCTTCCCCAAGGATATGGGGAAAAATGAGAAGGAATGTGAGTGAGGAAACTGGTGGTGAAATAAAGACAGGAAAATCCCTGTCATAGGCAAAAACACTTGGGGAATACAAGATAATGTATTGACAGGTAGCATAAACATTTAACTAGTTGGAGTATTGGGAAACAAAACACAAGAAGAAAAGAAGGACAAACACTTAATTTTACAGGAAAAACAGTTTTCCTCCTATGATCCCAGGTTCAGCTTCAGATTCCTCTCTTTCACTTTCCCAATCTCCACACCTCCACTCCAGACATCTTCTGTGTTACTGCTGCAGGTTGTGCACAGTCCCTTCAGGGAGGCACTGGGTGGCACACAAGGCTGTAGTCAGTGCTTGGCTGTTTCCCTATGCTACTCCTTGTTGCTCCATGGACCACAGTGCCTTTGGCCACGTTCCTGATCCAGTGTGGAATGCTTCTTACTGCTCTGGCCTTTCTCTTTCCTCTTCTTCCTTCTCTCCCACAGCCTTCTCTCTCTGTCCTTCCCCCCCTGCCCCCCCCCCCCGCCCCATCCAGCATTTTTGCCCTTTCTTAAATATGTTTCCCTAAGGGCTCAACTGTGATCTGCAGTGGGTCCATTGCAGAGCTGGCTGGAACTGTGTTCAGCACAGAGCAGCTCCTGGTCTTTCCACACAGAGACATCCCCTGGAGTGCTCCTCCACTGTCAAAACAACCTACCTCTTCTTCTACCTCTTATTTGACAGGACAAACATGTGCATCACTGTTCCATGATTAGAATGAATGAATTTCCCATGGCCAGATGGCGGTCAGGAGAACATGTACGATACTTTTACATCTGAGTGGCGTCATGACCATGATGTTCACTGTCCATGTGGCTTGCTGAACAGTGCCCATGGACAGTAACTGACTTTTTCTTACTACGTGTCAGGAATTGAAGTGTTTTTTCTCCTGTGGCAGGGACCTCATGAGGGAAGGTAATAGGATCTAGTGATCACTGGTGAATCACAGGCTGTTTTGGTTGCCTTGTGCATGCCCCTCACAGGAAAGTAGGCAGGGAGTAGATGGGCTGAGCTCACAGACTGTTGGCTGGTGACCTCTGACAAGAGCTTCTTGATGTATCATCCTGCTTGAATAAATTCTGTTCTTTTAGAACTATGTCAAAATAAAGTTTATTTTTCCAATCAAATTTGTGGCTGTAACCCAAACACATATTGGCTATGGCTGACTTCAGTTAGAGAATTACTGGCATTCCTATAAAATAATCATTTTGGATCAATCACTCTTGTCCCTCTTGTTTTAGAGTAATGAAAGAATAAAATATTTAAGATGAAATATTCATAATATTCCTAAACCATCTGGAAAGGAAAAATACCTAAATGAATCCCTTGGAGGAAAATTTCGGTACTAATACTCATGAAGAATCATCCCCAGTTCTTAGATTTCTAATAGGAATTACTAGTTACAGGATAAGAAATTGTTACATCAGTAAGGTTGATAGAGCACATCATACTAATTGGAAAAGTTCATGTTTGTTTATTACAAAAGGGGTTTCTTTTCATATTTCGTCCTGAGACCATACAGGCAACCCATCATCAGAGTGGGATTTACTTCCTGTAACTATCACTTTTGTATAAATCTGAACTAGGTTTTGAGGCTTTCTGTGGAAAAAAGTCATGAGCATCCCTTCAAAAATTTCTTTATACCAGTCTTAAGAAGAAACTCTTAAGGTACCTGTATCTTCCTGTATTAATTAAAAAGAAAGCTTAGCTAATTAGCTCAGACTAAATGCCAAACTTAAAGATTAATATATTCACATGGATTGGTTTGCACCATGAGTGCCTATTTGCTGTGGGTGCTATAGGTACTTAAATTCTACATGGGTAAAATCACTATTGGTCAAATTTAGCCTTGTCCTAATTTTTCTATCTGGTACAATCAGCAATACTGAGACTCCTGAAGTGTTATCATAATGAAAGTATAAATAGCAATAGAACTGGTATAAAAATAACAACTCCTTGAAAACAAACTAATTTAAATGCCTTTTTTCTTTAAATGAAGCCTCATTTTGGAAATAGCATAACATATTGGGTCATTTTGTTGATGTGTTACTTGCTAGCCTTGTAGCCTTAAGAAAAATTAACTGGTCATTTCCCTATAATTTTCTCTGGAAAACCACTCTGTCTAGAAAAGTGGTTGTAGGTAGAGGAATAGTAGGTAGAGGATTGTAGGTACTGTTATAAAATCCAAAGTTATGATCTTGACAGACTCCAGAGGATTCCATTAAGTAATTCAGAGGAGAGAGGTAGGTTTTGGTTGGGGTTAAGTTGTCAGGATTTTTTTTTTCTGTTTGGTTTTGTGTTTTCCTCTGATAGACATTCAAAAGCTACCATTTCAGGGAAAACGGTTTAGAAACTGCTCTCAGATTGAAGGAAAATAAAATTCAGTGTTTAATGGTTGGTTGTGCTATTGTCCCTTCAGTGATATACAGCAGACCTTAAACACCAACTTCCAGGTATGTGCAGTATCCCAATGAGGCCAGTGTGTTGGTGAGGTTGAGTGTTTTAGTCCAATATTACTTGTAGTTAGAACTTCTGTTTAATTTTTTTTAAAATACTGCAGTGAATATGAATGGAAACTCAAAGGCGACTCATTTGGCTGCAGTTAGGCAAAGGTGAAGAGTTTGTAACCAGTCAGTGAGATGAAACTGTGGTTTCTATGTTGTCCAGTTCAAATGGGTGTAACCAAACCAATAATTTATGTGTAAGGCTCGCAATCTTGCAGAGCTTTACGATCCTTATCTGCTTGCATAGCTCTAAAGTGCAAAATTTTAGGCACATAAGTTCTTCCACATGTCCATTTGATGCTCTTGAAGAAGGCATTGTCAAAAATAGTCATTTCACTCAACATCTGTGTATATTAAAAAACCCTGACTCAACATCTTTCAAAACTATTAAGTAAGCTAAATATCATGGCTGAGTTTAGCTAAGCCCTCAAAGTATGTACAAAAGATTTCTTTTAATTGTTTTGGATACTTATGTCTAGTCTCCAGGAAATTACATTACATAGCCACTGGTATTTACTCATTATTGGCTTCTTTTTTTTTTTTTTTTTTTTTTTTTTTTTTTATTTTCATTCTGAGCATGATGCATAACTGGCAAATAAGGTTACTGCCTGTTTTATCTCGAGGATCTTTCTTATGTTACTGACCAGAGCCCATAACCAAATTCAACTTTTTTAATGAGCATTTGGCTAACAGAGTATATTGTGAAACAGTAGCAGGGTAAAAAATATATATGCTCTAATATGTGTATCTAGTCATGTAGGATTTTTATTACAAATAAAATAATCACATTATATCACAAAAGATTATATTTTACTCCATTCAGGTTATAATTTGCTACCAGAAAGAATGGTTATTTTTGATTAATACTGCTTTTAAGTTCTGTAATTTAGTTGAGACAAAAGTAGAAGATACATGAGAGGTCATTTTAAAATGATCTAAAATGATTTAAACTTAGATCTGATAGGCGCTCTGTGGCTTCATCTCTCTTTAATTCAGATTCAATCATTTTTTGCACCTAAGAAACATGATTATTTGTTTTTATGTTGTTCCCAGCTTATATTAAGTGAAATTTCTTTCATGCAATGAGGCAACTTTTACTCAATTAAAAACAGATTTTCATATATGTATATAGTTAAGATACATACTGAAATATAATAAAAAGTTTCAGAAAAGCAGTTATATTACATCAAAGATTCAACAGATATTACCGACTTGTAAGAGAGGAATGAATTGATAGAATTTAACAAATCTTAGACTGATACCAGAAAATATTCAATTATATATAACATTACTTTGCCATTTCTTAAACTTTGAAAGCTTACTCTTTTTTTGTTTGTCACTAAGCTTAAGAATTTTCTCTGCAGAATATTATGGAGGGCAGGGTTTTCTCTAGTTTGTTTACATTGTGATTTTTTATGACTAGAGAAATTTTTGGAGTTCAAGCATTCAGTTAAGCAAGGTATTTTTTTTTCTTTTTTTTTGCACACTGCTTAAGGATAACACAGCATTTTTAATGAGGTCAATGTCTTTAAATGTTGCTTACAGTATCAGAAAATACTGTACCTTCAAGGATAAATTATATTAAGCATTTTCTCAAAGGGTTCTGTTGCATTAAAAGAGTAGTTTACAGATAAATTGCTAATCAAAGCTAATAAAAATGCTGAGATGTTTCAGTTGGGAAGGGATATTTTAAAGACTTTCATTTAATTGTTCTTGTAAAGATGCATGTGTCTGTAGTAGTCAGATGATTATCCAGCACACAGCTGGATAAACACATCATGTGACAGGTGAGCAACTGGCTCATGTGTCAGGTGCAAAGGGTAACAGGGGTGACATCAGACTGGTGACTAATGGGGTTCCTCATGACTCCATCTTAGTCCCAGTACTCTTCAACATCTTCATAAACAATGCTGGACTGGAAAGTATGCTAAATAAGATTGCCAATTATGCTAAACTGGGAGGAGCTGTTCACTTCTTTGAAGGCAGAGAAGCCCTGCAGAGACCTCAACAAATTAGAGGGCAGGGTAATCAACCACCATATGAAGTTTAACAAGGGCATCTGCACCTGGGATGGTTCAACCTTGGATGTACAAACAGACTGGGGAAGGAGAGGCTGGAAAGCAATGCCAGGAAAGGGACCTGGGGGTCTTGGTTGATGGCAAGTTGAACACGAGCCAGCAGTGCCCTGGCAGCCAGGAGGGCCAACCCTGTCCTGGGGACATCAGGCCCAGCACGGCCAGCTGGGCAAGGGAGGGGATTGTCCCCTCTGCTCTGCTCTGGGGTGGTCTCACCTCCAGTGCTTGGGGCAGTTCTGGGTGCCACAGTACAAGGAAGACAAACTATTAGAGAGAGTCTGAAGGAGGGCAACAAAGATGGTGAAGAGCCTTGAAGGGAAGCCGTATGAGGAATGGCTAAGATCATTTGGTCTGTTCAGCCTGGAGAAGAGGAGACTGAGGAGAAACCTCATTGCAGTTACATCTTCCTCATGAGGGGAAGAGGAGGAGCAGACACTAATCTCTTCTCTCTGGTCATCAGTGACAGAACTCAAGAGAATGGCCTGAAGCAGTGTCGGGGGAGGTTTATGTCGGATAATAGAAAATGTTCTTCACAAAGAGGACGATTGGGCACTGGAACAGGCTCCCAAAGGAAATGGTCACAGAACCAAGCCTGATAAAGTTCAGGAAGTGTTTGGATAATACTCTTGGCCACATGGTGTGACTCCTGGGGATGTGCTGTAATAGTGGATTGTATCTGTTTAGGGTTTTTTTTTTCATTCATTTGTTCTTACATATTCATACTTCGGGTTTTTTCAATTCTAGTTTGTATAGAATATGTATAAATATGTATTAGAATCCCAAAAATACAATTTGGAGATATGTAGAAAAAGTAGGACATGTGTATGTGCCCCCACATACATGTGTATATGTACATATTGACACATCTTCATGTGTATGTATGCATGTCTATAGGTTCCTATGCAGTGTTTAAAGTATTGTCGGTTGAAATAGGATATGTCAAATACAAATTCTTATGTGGCTATTTTTGTAGATTAAGCACCTCTTGAATCTATTCAATTTATCAACCACCTTAGAAAGGAAGAAGCTACTTTTAATTGTATTATATCATGGAGAAAGTGAAGGAGAGGTTGAAATTTGCACTTAATGTGCCCCACATGCAAAAAAGAAGGAAAAATGTTGCCAGATGAATGTGAAACATAAGCCTTCCAAGCTGATGCCTACTAAAGGAACATCTAAAGAGTGCTATGGAAGTAAAAAAATAAAATCAAATTGTTTCAATGCAAAAAACCAAATCAAACCAAAAGTTAATTAATCAAAAATAGACTGTAACAAATCCATGAAGGTTAAAGGATCCATGGAAAGATACTCATTACAGTGTTCTCCTCTCCAAAATGCTGACTGCAAAAAGTTAAAAGGGTTTACTAGTAAATTAATTTTTTGCCAGTTTTTTTTTTGTTTGTTTGTTTGTTTGTTTTGGTTTTTTTTAATCGTTTCTCAAGCATTTGAATTGGCTCTGGACAGAGAAGAAACATAAGTTAGCTGGAAGCTTCATTTGATTTTGTGTTACCATTTTTGTGTTAGATCTACATATGCCTGTGTTTTCACCAGGAGAAACCCTGGTATAATACAGCAGGCCCTCAGCATTCTCAGAGCTTCATTCTTCTCATGGCCTTCCCTTTTATCTCCTTTGAATTTCTTTGCTGTTGTCCGTTCCACTCAATTTCATCCATCTGATTTTTCTTGCTTTCTATGCACATCCTTTCAAGATGCATGAAAATCTGCTGCAGAAAGAGAACACCAGAGAAATCGTAGTTGTTTGGATTATTTTTTTTCCCTGTTTCCTTGTTGATTTCACTTCAGGGACATGATATCAGGTGAAGGCAAATAGCTCAAATAGTGTGAGTATATCTACAGACACTCCTTCAGAGTACAAAAGTATCCAGCAGTATTGTATCAGAGACAACCTTCAATAAGTCTACTTTTGGCTGATTTACAAAATGAGAAATTAAGGTGTCAAATGAGGCTACCTTCTGCAGGCCTTGCAAGCATCCATGCAACTCTTTACATAATGTCATCAACACATAATGTCCCGTTTTTCAACCTCCTCATTGCCATTGGCCTTTGAGACCTTTGCAGTCTGAACATAAGAGTAGGAACGTAAGATCTGGCAGCAGTGTGTTCCTGTCCTCTTGGGTTAATTTGGGTGTTAATTGTTCTCTTGGAATGCATGGGAAGCAAATCACGTTTGTTTATCCTTTCAGAGAAGAAAGGTAAATCTGCACCATGGTAGGGGCTATGCAGCTTCATTAGTATGGTTATTTGATGAAGGATGCGTTAAACACATCCTGTGCAGAAATGCATTTACTCTTTTAGACTTACAGTTTGTGTATTTATTTTCCATATCTAAAATGAAGTAGATTACATCCCATGGGATAAACAAGATAACAGCATACTGCAGTGATAAGGCTGGGATCTTTAGAAGCTTCTGGCTGAAGTCTAAGCCACAACTATTGTCACCAAAGTGTTTATAAAATGTACCTGAAGCAGTAAAGAATAGCTAATATACTTATAAGTGTTTTATCTGTATGTGAACTAGCACTAAAAGAGTTAAAGCCCTCTTTGCACCTATACTTTCTGACAGAACAGCAATAATGAATTTGGGAATCAGAAGTCCCAGTCTGTTTCAGTTGATTCCTACTATTTTGATCTCTTCTCACTTATGTCAGTCCCAAATCTTATCTTCCCAGGTTCTTTCCAATCTGTTCTCCTCATTAACTATAATCAAACTCCTCAGCTCTTTCCTCCCAGACATTCCCAGTTCT
The DNA here is from genome assembly GCA_013397395.1 of Sinosuthora webbiana. Taxonomy (NCBI): domain Eukaryota; kingdom Metazoa; phylum Chordata; class Aves; order Passeriformes; family Sylviidae; genus Sinosuthora; species Sinosuthora webbiana. Next base: position 65,411 of record VXBN01000225.1, on the reverse strand, counting down.
CTCTCACCCCTGTTCCTCAGTTTTGTTTTCCTGTTCACTGTCATCCCTTCCAGTTTCTTTATTCCTCTACCATTTCTCCTCATTTCTGCCTTCAATTCTCATTTCAGATAGTTCTCAACTTTCATTCTTGCTATTAAAGTCAAAGTAAACTCTTCTAGTTCTACCTACTTTGTCTTCTCTAAAATAATTTTACCCACCTCATTTCTTTGTGAATCTGTCTCCCTTGATGTCTAGTCTCTGTGTACAAAGTCTTTCAGTTCTGACTTCTTTATCTTCTCTTCAGTTACTTTTATCTACCATAACTCATTGATTTTCCAGATTTTCCTTTCTTGACTGGCTAGCCCTATTCTCTCTGGAAATTATTGTCTCTACCTCCTTTTCCCACTCTTTAACTTAAAATTTTTACCTTAGTCTTGGTTTCTTCCACTTCTTGTCCAAGGATAATGCAGAGTGCAGGTGTGGCTCATGCCTCACCTGCATTTGAAAAAGGCTACCTACATCCAGAAAAGATGGGAATCTTACTAAGAGACAGAAGAGAGTCTCTGTTCTTTTTGATGTGTATGTCTGGCACAGTCCATTACAGCCTGAAGGCACTCAGTTTCAGCTAGGGCATGTTCAGTGCAGTTTAACACAGAGATATGACAAGTTCTGATTAAGGTAAAATAGCATTCATATCGTGTATGTCTACAAATACTCTGCTTTTACTATAAAAGTGTATAATGGTATGTTGTATTGTGTACAATAAATACATCTTTCTTCCTGTTTTAGGTTGGATATGGCATGAGCATTGTTTATAGAACATTGTGATATGATATCAAATGTTTTAAATTGGTTTTGCTATAGACCCTGGTATTTATAATGTTTGTGAAAAGCCTTTTCTTAAACACTCTTTACAATAATTTCATAGTGCATCTCTTCACCCTCTTTTCCATTATATTTATTCCTTTCTGGAAACTTCAGTTGTTTGTTTGTTTTTTGGGGGGGAGGTTTCCATTGTTGAGGAGAAATTCAGCCATTTATTTCATTAGTGGAATTGATTAACATTTTTTCTGCAGTGAGCCTTGGAGGTTTTGATCCTAAATGATTTAAGTTTGTGTGTTCCTCAAATAACATTTGTAGCTAGAAAAAACAAAACAAAGCAAAACCAAAAACAAAAAAAAGCCACCACAAGAAAAACCCAAACCCCATGTTAGCTGTTATGATTTATTGCTATATAGTGCATGTATATATGCAAAATTGCCACTGAGATTGTACCTAGATTTTTATTTTTCTTTATTTAAAGGCTCCATCTGTGTAAAGTGAATGGAAGGAAAAATTAGCCATATACTAAAATATGCATTTTTATTTTTAAGAAGTATGAGAGAGAAAATGCTTCAAAAACTTTCAAGAAAAAAAAAGTCAATTCAATTAAAGTATTCAATCTTTCTTTTTCTCTTTTACTATGCAAAGTGTAATAATAAGAATAAATTAGATTACCAATCTATTTATTGTATTTTCCACCTGTTCTTACACACCAGGAAGAAGATGGGGCTCCTTTTACTTCTAATAATTTGCCAGTGTGCCATATAGAGTATCAAAACACACAGTGTTTCGAAGCCCAATATAATTTTACTGATGGCTGATGATCTTGGTATTGGAGATCTGGGATGTTACGGGAACAGAACCTTAAGGTAGGATGATAATTTGGTGGAGTCATAGCTTTATATTTAGTTTTCAATGGATTTTTAAAATTAAAAATGCCAGAACACTCAGAGGTTTGATTAGTTTTTTTTAATGAGGAATCAAAGTTAATAACTTTTCCAGAGATTTGAAAATTCAATCCTTATTTTCTTTTTTTGACCAAAGACTTAGCTAATGTATTTATCCTGCTGAAAAGTTGCATTATAAACAGAGGATTGACCAACCAACCAAATAAGGGTAGCTCTAGAGAACTAAAGTATAATCAACAATTTTCTTCTAGAATACACATGACACAAGTGCTATGAATTAAACATATTTTGAAACACTCATGATTTGGGACAAGCTTGTTGTTAACTAGTTGGAAATAAAGAGCTGATGTTTGCCATTAATTTATCTTCCTTCAGTAGTAAATATAATAATTAAAACAAATGTTAATATACTTGAATAATGCATCAGTGTGCCCTGGGATGTTTTTTGCTACCACCTTAGATGTGATGGTTGTGTAAACAGAGCAAGGGTTAACTAGCCATTGTGTTTCAGTGGTGCAAAGTCTTTGGCAAAGTTAGATAATACATTCAGACTAAAAGCACTCTTCTTCAAATGTTAAATACTCTTGTTCCTGGTGATGTTACTTAGAAGTAAAATCTTCTCATAACTGAGAAAAAAATAAAAATCAAATTTCAGCTTCTGGTTTTAAACAGGGAAAAATACATACAACGCTGATGCTTAGATCCCTCCCCTCACAGGCACCATGAACACCCCAAGATCTATACTCTCTGCTGGGAGAATTTGGAATTAGATTTTTGGAATGTGATGAATTTTCATCTTACTGCTTGTTATCAGTAGGTGACTTTACAGAGAGAAAATAATTCCATTGGAAAATTAATGTTTCTGACAATTCAGACTTAGATGCTGGGAGCACTAGTGTACCTTGAGGTCATGGTCATTAATCTCCAGGGTCAGAGATCTATTAGAGCATGCTGCAGCTGCTGGCCAGTCTGCATTAGTAATTTTTATCTGTAGAACCTAGGATATAGGATTTCTTCCTGCAGGAACCAATTGTAATCTGCATGATGATCCAGGTCACAGACAAGTTTCCCATACAGATATGGAAGCCAGGTTGTGCCCATGGGTCTAATATAGCAGACATAATCATGTCAGACATGTAGATATTGTTAGTATAGAGCATAACACAGAGTCATAATCATATGAATCTCTTCTAACCACTTATAGCACCACACAGCATTATCCCTGCCCCAAAAAGCTTTTGCTGAGGAGAGACAGAAGAGACACCAAGTTGGGAGTAAGGAAGCACAACTTTTCTCTAGTCTCTCTTGCCCTCATTACTGAAGCAAAAAGATTGAAAAATTACAATTTTGGTCAAGGAACACATTAAAAAGGGTTGCAGTACTGTATGTCCAGGTGTTGCAGTTTAACACTGGCCATGAAGAATAGAAGAAAGTGGGGTAAAATATTTTTGCTGCAACGTTACAGTATTTCTGTTCAGTATTGACACATAATGTAAAAATGTTTGATGCGATAGTATTTGGAATTGCAGCCCACCACACTTTTGATAATTTACATACAGAAAAATTTAACTGGATTTTCCTGATAGTTCTTGCCTCAGATGCCTTGTGCTTACCATGCCTGTATCCAAATAATCATCTTTTTGTACTTTTTTTTTCACCTGCTTGTGTTTTTCCAGAACCCCTAATATTGACAGGCTAGCAGAGGAAGGAGTGACACTTACTCAGCATATAGCAGCATCCCCACTTTGTACTCCAAGCAGGGCAGCTTTTCTGACAGGGAGATATCCTATAAGATCAGGTAAAATACCATCACTTTATTTATATATAAATATAATATTTTGTTTACAGTAAACTGTTTACAGCGGTTTTGTCTGACCTTTCTTGATTTGTTTACCATTACCGGGTTAAGTAATGGTAAATCATCAGTCCTTTCAGTGATTGATCAAGCTCAACAGAGTTGGTCTACATTTGAAGTATTTCATATGTATGGAGAAATTTCACATTTCAGAAGAGTTGACACAAAGATTAAGGTTTTTTGTGATTTTGTTGTTGTTGTTGTTGTTGTTTTTAAATACTGACAAAGCAATCTGAATGTGGTTATTTAATCCCAACCATGTCCTGGACTGCATCAGGCCCAGCATCGCCAGCCAGGCAACGGAGAGGATTGTCCTGGACTACTCTGTGCTAGGGTGGGTGGCCTCACCTCGAGTGCTGTGTGCGCCAAACCTGACAGAGTTCAAGAAGTGTTTGGACAATACTCTGGGGCGCATGGCATGACTCATGGGGGTGTCCTGTGCAGGACTGGATGTTGAATTCAGTGATCCCTGTAGGTCCCTTCCAACTAAGTATATGTTATGATTCTCTGTGATTCTGTAAAATTCCTCCACTATTCCATGACCCCAGGCTCTTTGCCTGCCTACACAGCTGCATTCAGGCTGCTCCCACTGTGTTGGTGGGCAGCCCAAATATTGAACGGCACAGAGATGCATCTAGAAAGACTCAGTGGAAGAACCCAATGTAAATAATTCTTCTCAGACATTTCTATTTCTACTAAACCTTTTTGTTTAGACAAATTGTTGGGTTTGTGTTTTGGTTTTCTTTTTTTCTTGGAGGGGGGAGGTAGGGGCAGGACAGTTCATTAAGGTACTCAAGTTGCCCTCAAAACTGGGAAGAAATGAGCAAAAAATCTCTCATGTATTTGAAGTGTTATTTTTGTTCCATATCTACCCATACACAGTGTTACGTATCCTGTGAATACCTGCATTTAATTTCTCTTACTTTTAAAGTACCTGATCCAATGCCTTTTTGAGTCAATGAAGATCTAGTCTGTTTATTTTAGTGTGCTGGGTCTGAGCCTCTCAGTGCTTAGCCATGCAACTTTAACATTCCCTTAACATCATTTTTAGCAAGGATCATTATACATTAATCAGATCACTTGTTCATTAGTGATAAAACATCCTGTCCTTGCTTCTGGGAATGAAGCAAAGCAAGACTCTGGAGCCTACTTGATATGTTCTTGCTCACTCAAATCAAGTAACAAGCTTCTGCAAAAGTGCCAGCTAATATAACTTGCTAAATTTTCCATTACATTCATCTGCAAAGGAAAATTTTATATACCTGTTACAGATATATTGCTATTAATATTTACTGTAGGTAAAGTCACAGGTCACTTTCCATTATGTTCCTTGTTCTTATTTCTGAAAAATTAGCACTTGAACTAATTTTTTTTCTTCACTGATCAGCTCTCAGACATACTTAATCATTTCCATGTAGGTACAAAAATTGAACTTTGTCTTACTTAAGTTACAAAATTTCTAAATATGGATTGCTTCCAAATATCATTGAAGAACTAGTAAAGGCTTATTATAGACGACACTAGAATCATGATGTGGAAAAAATGTTAGAAATATAAAATTCCTGCTAATAGAGCTGAAGAAAAAGATTCCAAAATGCAGTGTTAGATGAGACACAAGCTCAGAGAAAGGTAATGATGAAAAAAAAAAAAAGAAATCATGCTTCTGCAGTTTCATTCTGATAATTTCAAAGAATTACACTGGTTTCAGTTACAAGAGCTTGAAATATGTAAAAATAAATGTAAATTAAAAAATATAGATAAATATATGACTAAAGCTATCAGAAGCATTGATCAGCAAAACTATATGGGGTGAAAAACTGAAGTCAGCATTTGAAGGGTAGGTTGAGCTCTCTTTAATAAACCAGTCCAACAAGTTTTTCTTGTGTAACCACAAGGGATACCTGAGGGAGGATTCTGGTTGTCTACATCAGTCATGTAACTTGGGGACTGTAATCATCCAGTTGCATAATTTAAACTTCCTGAAGATACATCTGCACAGATTTGCATATATATTCTCTGTTCTTACTGTCTATTTTCAGTGCCAGCTCTCATCTAGAATCCTAGTAATCTAATTTTCATGAACCTGAGCTCTCAAGTTCCTCATCCTCAGAGCAGTTTATAAGCTCATTTGTGTTTCTCAGACTCTTAGTATATAGAAATGATTGAGCCTGATTTAGATGTTGTCTTGTTAGCTGGTACCTGATGCTCCTTTAGTGCACTCACTCTGCGTGCATTGGATGATGTGTCTTCATGCCACTGGAGCACCCCATCAGTGCTGACAACTCGAGTCACTCTATTTACAGGATCAGATTCTCTCTTGCTCTTTCTGACCTCATGATATTTACATGCCCAGCAGTAAGACTGCCCTATTTCAATATGCCTTCTCTCAAAAAATCTTAAAGGCTTATAGAAAAACACATATGAGGACAGGGGAAAATTCTCAAAGTAGAACATGGGAATGATCTCACTTAGTCCTCATCTTCCTTCCCTCCCTATGTATAAGAAAAATAAATTATGCAAGCTCAACTTCTTAAAATTTTGCTATACCTTAGAAGATCTACAGAAGGGGCTGCAGCGAGTTCTGTGATGGCTGGCGCCATGGTTATAAGCTCAGAATTTTTTTCTCCATGTCTCAGTTTCTGGTGTCAATACAGAAAAGACCTCACTCAAATGGATGATCATATCTTGCAACAGTGTCTGATTGTAATATGTCATTTAAGTGATACCACGTAAAGCAAAAAAGGGGATGCAGAGTTAATGAATGGAAATTCTTTCTTTGTATTATTCTGGTCTCATTAATTTTTATTGTATTTAGGAATGGCTGCCTTCTCACGAGTTGGTGTCTTCTTATTTTCTGCCTCTTCTGGGGGACTTTCTTCTGAAGAAATAACTTTTTCCAAACTCCTGAAGCAGAAAGGTTATGCAACAGCTCTAATAGGTAAAGTTGCAGACATGCGCAGCACTGTTTTCTTTCATTTCAATTTGAAGAACATTAGCTTCCTGTATTGGCTTTTAAGGGCCTACATTAAGCTTTTCTCCCTCACAGCATAATTAATTTATTTTTCTGGAACAAAGCTGAGCACATTCCCATGCCTATGTGAAACATTAGTCAGGTAAGTATGTCTAATTCACTTGTGTTGTTAAAGTCTTATTTTGCAAGGTACTGAAGAAACATGATGAACAAACTGAAAAGTGTTAAAGCTTTTGAGAAGTTCTCAGTATAAATAGGAGTTTGATTACATCAGAGAGACAATGAGGGGTTGATGACAGGGTACAAGTCAGCACTGTGGTTGTTTTTATTTCACCATTGTTCAAATTCCCATAAAGTAAATAATATTGTACCTGGGCTGCCAACTTAGTCATCAGACAGAAATGGACATTTCTAGGAAAATTTTCATATTATTTGTTAGATATTTAATATAAAAAATATATTTCTCTCTCATAATAAAGATAGTTCAGACAAATGATCACATCATAAATATCCAGTGATGGGCAAAAGGACTCAGACTAGATAAATATTAAATAGAATTGGAGTTAATATCATAAAAGTAAAACATTAAAGGTTTCTGAATTCTTTTTCTTAATTTGGCCACAGGCTTATTCTACATTGCTTATATTTTAGAAGATTTTTGTGAAGTTCAACTTGTATTACATAATGTGTTTCTGTACTGGGATTGCCAGGAAATGGTTGTGCAGAGAGCATTATACTGGAATATTACTAAATTAATTTAGATGAAGGATGCATGCAATCTGTTTTTTAAATTAAACAGAAACTTGCAATTTTGAGAGTAATTTTTGTTTAAAAAAACAGGCTATTTAACAAGGCTAACAATTCATGCCACTGTTCAAAAAATGTCTCTATTACGTAGGTAAACCAGTGTCAGTGTTCTAACTAAAAATCATACTTAGCTATACCCCAGCCTTATAAAACATAAAATACCATGATGTCCTGGAAGAATAAAAATAGAAAACCAGAAATTCTTATCAGAAGTTTATTTAGTGTAGGTGTATTGGTACTGTACTACAAAAAAGCCATTCATTTGTCATGTTCCTTGTAGACTTAATTCCTATTTCTCCATATTCAATTAAATACTGTGTTTTCTCTGTTTGTAGCAAGCACAGTAATACAACTCATTTTCTGGGGCTGACCCAGTTACTGTTCTTTTTTTAAATACTTCTGCTGCAACGTGACAGCTTGCCACTTAGATCTCCAGAAGTTATCTCCATGATGCTTAATGAACAATTCTTCCAAGTGGCTTGAATGATTGCTATGAGACCATAAAATGCAATATTACCATATCCTTAGAGTATAATGAAGGTTTCCAAAAATTAAGAAGTGCATTAAAATTAGGGATAAAGCATATGTAAATGACAGAAAGAAAAATTATGTAGGTTTGAAGGCTAGATAGGAGGTCTGATTCATTCAACCAGTCCATTTTCTGCTTTTGCTGGTATTCTTACCACATAATATTGCCATAGATCAGGGAGCCTTTCTTGTTTCAATCTAACTCAGCAGTTCCCAAACTATTAATTGTCAAATCATGCACCAGTGATGGATTGCCATAAGGGTAATTTGAAGCTTTTCTGTTCCTCAAGCTTGTAGTGATATTTCTATTTTTTTTTTTTTTGCCAATCTTCTCTCTAAGGACATTATTTTTCTTCCCTAGGTGTGTTTTTGTTTCTTTTTTTTTTTTTTTTAATTTTTTTCTCCTCTGAATATATGCTTCCTTTTGTTTGATATGTCCCAAAATATATTTTATCTACAAATCTACTTTATGTATGCACTTTTCTATCACATTGTTTTCCCGTGTGACATAAAGAAGGTGACAACCAATAGATCTGTCAGGAAAATGCACAATCAGATCTGCAACAAAAAAAATGCATAGAATATGTAATATTTCACCAGTGGGAAGAAATGCTGATGTTTTGTTGGAAATAGCTATTCCTAATGCAAAAATTCTCCTTGAATTTGATAGATAGTATTTTAACTACTGCTATACTCAATTACAGTTGAGTAAAGGTTAATTTTTCCTCACTATTGCTATCCAGTGTGTTGTCCAGCATCCAGAGAAGTTTAAAATCCACCTGTGTATCTTCTCTCCAAACCTAAATACTAATTGATAACTGGTACTTATTTGTTTCAGAATGAAGTATTGCAATGTTTGGGCACATCACAGTAGTAAGGTGTCCAATTCAAGATTGACTGAGTCTATAGAGTGGAGTTAATACAACAGTTATTCATAAAACAGCTTAAAATCTTTACATGCTAATTCCATACACACATACACATTTATAATTTTTGTTCTGTACTGCAAAGAAATATATTTTCTTAAGAAAATAAAGTATTTCTGTTTGCATCTCACTCCACATCTTGTATCTTGCCATTTATCTGAAAAGCACAAAATCATTCCAAAATATATATATCGTTATATAAAAATCAGTATTTGTATTGCTCCCTTTTCCACTATCTGATGGAAAAATACAGGGGAAACATGGGTTTCTGTAATGTCCTCAGGATTCTGCGTTCTGAGAAATGGAGTTTCAAGTGAAATTTCTTGGCTGAATCGGACTTGCCTCTCACTTCCCCTTGGCTTTCATTGAATTACTTTCGCTCTGCAGAAATCTTAATTGTGTCTGACGGAGAGGGAAAAAAGCCTAAGTCTCAAATTATTACAGTACTCGTAATTTACAATTAACAGCATAAATTTCACTCAAAAGCTTGGTAGAATCTGCTGAAATGCTTATGATGCTTGTGTGAAGTGTCCATTTTATGAAGGATCACTTAGCAAAGAGATGAGAGCATTTTACATTGCTCTCAGATTCAGAAGGGTCCCAGAATCTAAAGCACATTACAGTAATCTGTTCAAGCACTAGCTCAAGGCAGGGGTTATTGTCACAAGGAGTGAAACAAAACATGTATTGTGGACTCAGTCATCTTTTGCTTTTTCAGAGTAGTGCAGGATCTATCAAAACCTTCTATCTCCCTAGCCATTTGAGAATGGCAATTGTGTCATTCCGTCACAGCTGCCGATATAATTTGAACTGGGGCTTCTGTTGCTTGTCCTGATAACCTGATCTCTGCTTTGTTTGGCTTAAGTTGCTTCTCAACAAATCTTTTTCTGAGGCCCAAGTTCTTCTTGACATTGAACAATTTGTTGTGCTTGCTAAAGTCCTTTCAATAAAAATAGGACCTATATTTCCCCCTGTCTTAATTTGTTATTGCAAGGTTTTTCTATCCTGGCTTATAGTTGAGATCCAGTTAAAAAAAAAACAAAAACACTACATATCATTATAAGTGACCTTGAAGGTATACTTAATTTGTTTGAATTTCTCTTTCATATGTTCTTACTGAATTATAGGTGCTTTGGGATTAACATATAATTACAAAAAATTTAAAATTAAAGCCTGAAGATCATTTATGTACATGACTATAAGCTTGTACCTTCAAATTACTTACCCAACTTGATGACAGTTGTTTCATGCTCACTTTGTTATACATCTGGCTTTATGATTATTCCATTAAGACACTCATCAAACCTAAGCGAAAAATTGAAGCATTTCTTTTCTAAAATCTGCATCTTTGGGTTCTGGGAATGAAAATCATAGTTCCAGCCTTACCTAGTCCTTTATAGCATCATTATAACTTCTGAAATTTCAGTACAATGGTGTGTACTGATTGTTTTTTAATTGACCACAATAATTTTCACTGGACCATTTAAAAAGTAGTGACTAGAACCATTCTGTTCACAAAAAGCAGAATACAACCTCAGGTGAGAGGCCATCTGACAGGGAAAAGATCTGATTAAATGAGAAGAGTGTAGAAGCCTTCATTTCACTGGCACGTAAGCAGACCTGAAAATGTTTTATACCTGCTTTGATGATATACAGTAGCTATTTTTAACCTAAGACCATCAAGAGACATTTGAGGACAACTGGACTCAACTAAGCACTCAGATTCAAGATTTCTGCTTTTTCTCCACCTTTGCTAACAGGTGAATTAGCAATAACCTATGAATTTACCTATGAATTTAGGCATATGACATTCTCATCCTATACCTCAGTTCTGTTATTTGTGGAAGAGAAATACGATCAGCCAGATCAATTTGTTAAATTTTTAAAAAGCAGAACTGATCCCCATGTTCACCCTCTTCTGTACTACAGTGCCTGCATTTGTCACAGGTGAAGGAAAAAATGCAGGATGAATATGCTGTTATGGAGACCCAGGAGATGTTCAGGACTGTTTGCATCAGGACCCTCTTACAGATGTGTAAAAGCTGGGATGGTTTGGAAAAGGGGAAAATTCTGTACATATTTTTTTTTTCTCTGTTCTGGCATTTTCATGTTTTCATTTTCATGGCATTTACTGCCATGTGTATTCTGAAGTCCTGAAACAAATATCTCAAATTTCTTTGGGCTGAGTTATGGGAATGAGGACTTACTGGGTTTGCAGATTTGCTTGTTTATCTCTTTTACAATCACAACCTCTGAATTATGCTGGTCATGTTTAGGTGTTTTAGTCAGAAAAATAAATAAAGTTTGGCCCAGCAGTATATAATGTCATCTTTTTGTTAAGGCCAGCATGATTTTTTTAAATATTCAGCACATTTTCTGGCTGAGAGCAAAGAGCATGGCTCTATCCATAATCTATCTCAATAAGCTTAACTGAATTTGAATTTTTTTTACAATTATGCATTTTGATTCAAATAACAGCTACCAATTAGGTCTGTTGCACTAAGCAATGCATAAGCATATGGTAAGAGGTTGTATCTGACTCATAGAAAGAATTATCTAGATACTTACCATAATCAGCATGAATATAGATTATATTAGTATAATGCAAATCAGGCTCACTGGTTTCTTGTGTCAGACGGTGTCCAACATTATTGCAGAATTTGAATGATTTTGTAGTGGGACAAAATGCTGCGAGAGATAATATTTGACAGCAATTTACTTGTTATTGTTGTTTTTTTATTTATATATATGAAATATATAAATACAAAATAATTGGCCTCAATATATATATGTGCATTTTGAGGGATATTAGCAATTTCAGAGATTTTACAATCATTTAAAAAATAAATGCTTTAATTATTTCCCTATTCTTGATTTATTTTTTATTTGTTACTGGGTTTTTTTCTTCTTTAGTCTTTTTTTTTTTTTCTTAACTAGTCAAATTATTTGCCAGAAAAATTTCAGAAAAGATATTTTGTAATTCCATATTAGTTCTTCCTCTTCAATCAGTAGCTACTACAAAACAGTAGCAAAAAAGTTGTCATTTTCTTATGACAACTACACTTGCTTAATTTGCAGAGTTAACTCTGTTAGGGCTCTGTTGCTCTTCAGTGACCTGCTAGCCCACTCAGAATTCAATGTTCTTCAGCAGCAGCCATGCCAGACTATTTCAAACTGAGATGAAGAGGCAGACATAAAGAAAAAAAAAATCTTTGATGAAGGCACAAAGGAAGTTTAAATAGAAAATAGGGATCCACACGATAAATGCTGGGAGCAGGGGGATATCAGTCAGATAGTGACGGTTTCATGTTTGAAATAATGCACATTAAAAGTAAGTTTGATGAATTTAACTACAAAAATACTCCCTGTCCTTCTCTCTTTGTAGGAAAGTGGCATCTTGGGATGAACTGTGAAAGCAGTAATGACTTCTGTCACCACCCCCTCAGTCATGGATTTGATTACTTTTATGGCCTTCCCGTGACCAATTTTAGAGACTGCAAACCTGGCCAAGGCAGTGTATTTTTAAAAGGAGTTCAGAAAGGCCTTGTCATCCCAATCCAAATTGCCGGAATTGCCCTTGTGTCTTTGGCAATAGTGCAGTACATTGGCCTTCTCAAAGTACCCTTCCAAGCATTGGGTTACTTCTTGTTAATAATCACAATTTTACTTGTGGTTTTGATTTTTTTCTTCTATCATTTTCGACACCTAAACTGCTTTTTAATGAGGGACCATCAGATTATCCAGCAGCCACTGTCCTATGAGAACCTTACTCAGAGGCTGACAAAAGAAGCCATGCAGTTTATTGGAAGGTAGGTTTCTAACTGTGTTGTAATTTAATGTTGGCATTTCATAATGGCTTCTGAAAATTAGAAAAAGAAAGAGAGCTGGTGGGCACAAGGAATATGTCATTATTTATATATGATCATAATTTTTTTTCCTTTCCACCTATGTATCCTAGTGATAAAGATGACTTGGTCATAAAAATTGACTGAAGTTAATCTTTTTGGTAGGAATGACTGTTTGGTTTCCTCCTATCAGGTATGTAATTAATTTCTCTATAAAAAGGGAAACATTTACATTTACAAGCTTAAAATTTTTATTTTAACTTCAAAGTTTTTTAGGACTTTAATTCTTAAGAATTTCATGTAACTTGAAATATGAAAAATCTTTTGTGGTGTGGCTTAATTCTGTGAAAGCACAATGCAGAGTCATAATCCATTACTTTTCTGGAATGGGTAAATGTTCTTCATCATTGAGTTAATGCATCATATGGCTTTTTTTTTTAAATTTACTTGCATTTTTGATGACTCCACTTTTAAGACAGTAATTTTGAAAGGATTTTATTTTCAGAAATTAGGAAATTTGCATCTGGGACAGAATAACCCCAGGCACCAGCACAGGCTGGGAGTGACCTGCTGGAAAGCAGCTCTGTGGAGAAGAACCTGGGGATGCTGGTGGGCAACCATCTGTACATGAGCCAGCAGTGTGCCCTGGCAGCCAAGAAGGCCAATGTGATCCAGGGGTGCATTAGGAGGAGCATTCCCAGCAGGTCAAGGGCGGTGATCCTGCCCCTCTGCTCAGCCCTGGTGAGGCACATCTGGAGTGCTGTGTCCAGCTCTGGACTCCCAAGGATGAGAGAGAAATGGAGTTCCTGGAGCTAGTCCAATGGAGGGCACTTAAGGGACAGGAACCTTTTATGAGGAAAGGCTGAGGTAGATGGGCCTGTTCAGCCTCAAGAAGAGACAACTGAGAGAGAACCTCATCACTGTACATAAGTATCTGCAGGAAGGGTGTCAAGAGGACAGAGCCAGGCTCTGCTCGGTAATGCCAAGCAATAGGACAAGAGGCAGTGGACAGAAACTGATGCACAGAAATATGAGGAAGAACTTCTTTACTGTGCAGGTGACAGTGCCCTGGAACAGTTGCCCAGAGAAGTTTTGGAGTCTCTCTCACTGTAGATAGTTAAAAACTGCCTGGATATAATCCTGTGCTATGTGCTCTGGGATGACCCTCTTGAACAGGGAGGTTGGACCAGATGATCCCACTGTTGTCCCTTCCAACTTTACCCATGCTGTATTCTGTGATTCTGTGAAACAAACGGGTGTTTTGAAAACAATGTTTTTAATAGCCATCACATTGGGCCACCTAAACATTGGATCTACAAAACCGTCCTAAGTCATGGTTCATTCTTGCTAGGTCAGTTGCTTTGCCCTAATTGTCACCGAAGGGCTCTTAATGGGATTAAGTAAAAAAAGCATACATTTGTATATTCTAAAATATATATAATATATTTTATATTATATACAATATATTTGGAGAAAAACTATTTAATCAATTTAATTTCTGGGAAAAAATGTGTATGTATTTTTTTCTACCACTTTTGACACAAGTTGCAGCATTTTTAAAAATACTAAATAAAAGTAAAATCATATTCTAAGATATAGAATTACTATTATCCTGAATTTCTATTCTACAGCTCTGAATTACCATTCTCTAAAGTATGTAGAATTAGTTTCTGTGAATATATGCATATGGTGTCATTGCTGGGTAAAAACATATACCAAGAATCTGTAGCAAAATTTTCTAAACTTAATGACTCCACAAAGCAGCTGCTTCTAGCTGTTAGCAAGAAAAAATGTTTATGTAAAATCTTGATCTCATATTGCAATTTTTTATCATTTCTATCCTCATGAATATTTGATGTGGTCGTTTCTACACATTATACTGAAAAAATGTTTTTTATAACAAATTTCCTTAAATGCCTAAATCTTCCCAACAATCAACATTCTCATAAGTATTTATAAATTAACTAAACCATCTTTGTTTCCTCGTGGCAATGGGAATAGATATAAAGATTCCTTCTCAGATATATTGTAACTAATTTAACAGTGAAGTACTTCGTTATTACGAACACACAAACAAACACATTTGTAAATTGTTGAGAGATTACTTGCTTAGTGACCAAGCATTTGGTGTTTTCAAAAGAATCTCAAGTACATTCACTATATGTTGGTATATAGTTCCATGGTATATACTTCCATTATTTACAAGTATATAAAATGCCTGTAGTGATACTGTTTTGGGTATCTCTTTTAACTCTATTAATATGTGTAATGCACACGTGTTACTGTGTAGATTAGTGTTGTTGGTTTGACCCGTGTTTAGAGCTGGCAAAATAATGTATCATTTAAGTTGGCATAGCTTTTTTGACCCAGCTGGAGGTAAGTGGCTTTACATCATTTAGACACTTGGCCCCAAATGTCAGTTTTCAGACAACAGTGATGTTAAATTGAAGTCAAGGTTAATAGCACATATTCATAATTTACAACAAACTTTGTTACAGGAGTGCTGCAATTACAGTGAGAATTATAACACAGACTCTTCATAGTCAATGTTATATTAGAGAATATCCAAACATGTTAAAGTATGAAAAGCAATTAGGGCATTTGAGCAATTTTAACTGTGCTCTTTAATGATTCCATGTGCAAAGTATATGACCATAAACCTTACTGCTGGAGATATGAGTAATTAGATTAATATTCACTGAACTGATCTGCCCCGTGTATTAGTGTGAGCAACAAAATCAATATTTGCTTTGACACTAGTTCTGACATGATAGAGTTCATTCCTATCAACTCCAGAGCACCAGTAGACCATTGCTTTTATGACTCATCTACTGGCTTTGGCCATCTGTAGGTGAATGGCCACCAAGAGGCAACCAGGTTGCAGAAGTGAAGGACCAGAAGGTTTTTGGAAGTCATGGTGCTTGACAGCATTCTTGTCATTCCAGTTCTTTCAGCCCTTTAGCCACGGGTTTGAGCACTGAATTTGTCTCCTTTACTTTAGCTGTTATATTAAGTACCAAACTCAGTTATGTACACTGTTAATCCTTGTGCACAATTATACCAGAGTGCAAACAATCCTGAAGTTAAAGAATTCAAGCTTTCACCTTACTTGGTTCTGAATACACATTTCATCATCAAACTAAAAATCATTAGATATCATATGTCTTTCAGTTGGTTAAAGATTTTTACAATAAATATATGATGAAGCTCCAATCTTCAACAGCACTGTTATTTCCTGCAAAGTGTTTTTTATGCTATATTTATATACAATGTATATGAAGACATATTAATTTTCCTATGTTTTATCTATGTAAGTTTATTATACCTATTGCCTATATTACCTCTATAAGTTCTTCAGAGTTCAAGTGATGGACTTCCACACATTCTCTTTTCTAGCTGTTTCTCAGTCATTTTCAGTTTTGTGACTTCTTATGATGTATAAAGATCAAATTCTTCAGAAGGAATAAGCAAAGAAGGAGAAGTGGTGGGGTAGACCTTCATGTTAAGGAATGTTTTGATTATCCAGAGCTTAATGATGGTAGTGATAAGTTTGAGTGTTTATGGGTAAGAATCAGGGGATAGGCCAACCAGGTAGACACCATGGTGGGGTTATGGACCACCCAGACAGAATGAAGAGGAAGACAAAATATTCTATTAGCAGCTGGGAGAAGTCTCACAATTCCTACCTTTGTTCATGAAGGGGACTTCAGCTTACCAGAGCTGGAAATGCAGTGCAATGAGCAGAAAACTGTGAGTGGTTCTTGGAGTGCATGGGACACAACTTCCTGACATAGCTGATGAATGAGCCAACCTGGGGAGGGGCCATGCCGGACCTGTTGTCTGTGAACAGGGAAAGACTGGTGGGTGCTGTGGTGGCTGGAGGCTGTTTGGACACAGAGATCATAAAATGATAGAGTTTTTGATTCCTAGCAAAATAAGGAGAAGGGTCTTCAGAACTACTACCTCACAGTGCTGGATGCCAACTTTGGCCTGTGATTCTATATAATCATTTGAATTTGTATTTTTAAGGTCTTATAATGTCTTCATATTGTATGGATATGTGCTGTTGTACTTACTTTGTTGTGGTTTTTGGAGAGGTGGTATTGTATTTTATCTTCCTTAGTCCATTGCATATATATTACAATTTTTGTTTGTTCCTTAAAAGACAGAAAGAGAGCAAATAAAAAATTCAATGCCCAAAAATGGCACTGGAGAAGAATGTATGCAATTACAAGTGTTAGATCTCATGTGTGAAAACAGGTAGTAGTTTAGTTGCTTACCCTAATTGTAAGTGGGCAGGTCAGCTCTGTGTATGTTAATTCTAATTGCTTTTTCCTGAGAGGAAGTGTGTTTACATGTCATAAACCTATCAGAATGCTCTCTTGGTATTACAATATATTTGAAAGTCAAGTGGATGTTAATTATTTCATGTTAAATTCAATGTGGTTGTCACTCATACATCTTCAGCATGCCCTTCAATGACCAGCTGCACAGAATATCCAATTTTGCAAAATACCAGAGCCCAGTTTCTAGCGTGTCAGAAATTAACAACACAAAAATACCATGCTGTGATATAGAATACCTCTCTGAGAAATTTCTATACCTGATCACAAGTAATAATAATATTTCTTAAAAGTCTAATGAAATCTAGTTTCTGGAAAACAGTATTTAAATACAAGCATGATTATATTTAAAAGCTGTGGTGCAAGTGAATTTGAAGAACTTTATTGCCTAGTTTTACCAGTCACAGATTGCATAATTTTAAAAATTTTAGTATAACAGCTAACAAATTGTAGATTTTCTCTTTATCTATTCTATTTTAGTGGTTGAAACACTTCTTCAACACCTATTCCAATTTTTTGTTATCATTTCTAGGAGACTGTGGTTGAGAGTTTTTCATATATCACTAGGTCTTAAGATCTAGCAGTTGTCATGTGTACTGAAGTTACAGTTTTCAAATCAAGTGTTTTTTGAATTCTACAAGAATATTCCTTATAGTTTACAGCAAAATAAAAATTATAGAGAAGAGTTTGTGTATCTCTGCATACATATAATGTATATGTGCATATATATTAAAAAATGTAGTGACTTAAAAGCCATAACAACTCTACTGGATCTTCATGCCTTTTCTTTCAGACCTCTGATTATGCCTTTTGAGCAAGCAGGTAACAGGAAGAAGGTGTTCAAATAGGGCTTTACTAAATCTTTAGATCATCTAAGAATGATTAGGGACCTCACTAGTTCTGCAGTGAATGGCAGACTGAATGTTTGTGCTTGGGATTGACATGACTCTGGTGCAGACCCCAGCACTTGGCCTTGTTGAACTTCATTAAATTCTTGTGGGCCAAACTCTTGAGCTTGTCCAAGGGCCTCTGGGTGGTGTTCCTTCCTTGCAATTTGTCAACTGTGTCACTCAAGTGCACAGAAAAGCAAACAATTGCCCAAGGAGTTTTCAAAGCAGCCAAGCATTTAGAGCAGATTTGCAGGAAAAAAGTTGAAAGACTTGTGTTTGAAGCACAAAGTCAGATTAGTTTTAATTGCTCTCTCACCCACTTTAAACCTGTGTTTTACAGCTCAAGCCTGAGCTGAATCCTTGAGTAGTATAAAGACACCTCACAATAAAAAAGAAGAACCTGGCACTTTGCAATGCAGAGGAGCCACCAGCAATGTGATGCTTTAAGATGTTTTCAAGATCCATTAAAAACACCTTGAAGAATATCTTATGTCTGATGTATGTAATCTCTCTAAGTACTCGATAAATTGAAAAAACTGTGTGACTTGTGAGGATAAAAAATCTCAAATCTTTTGAAATGGAGATTCTCTGTGTTTGGGCTGTGTAAAAGACAGTGGGAATACATTTTTGAAAGGAGCTGTTTTTTGAAGTGGTTCAGGAGTTAAGCTGTTATTGTCACGTTTCTCTCCAGCCTACTAGCTGGTATTGTCATTCCATTTTCAAGGTCAGAGTAAAGGTATTCAGTTATGATTCTCCTCAAAGTGTTTTGGTAGGAGATAAATAGCTGCCTCTGATCTTTTATAGGATATTAATTGGTGAGATACTTCTCCACCTGACAGCAAGCTGTCAATGAATAGCTGTCAATTTTAGTAGGAAAAGAGGGAATGATGTAGAGTCCTTCCATATCAATCACTGATTTGATGACTCTTCATTAAAGTTAGGTCTTTCTGTGAGTTTAGCAAACAACAAACAAAACAAACTTGAATTATTACGTCTCGAAAATATCATTTGTAATGGAAGATTTTAGCAAAGCAAGTAAGCAGTAACGAGAATGCAGTGTCTCTATGGCATTAGAAAAACATAGTTTGCATGAAAACTAAATTTAGCCTGTAGTGTTAAAAGTACAAAATAATTTTTTGTGGCGTTTTACCCTAGAATTTGTATATTAATCTCAATTCAGTGAACTGTGTTTAAGGAAAAAGTTAATAATCCCAGGCACTAAAAAATGCAAGTTGTAAAACAAAAAAGCATCTGCCTTGCAGTAAAGTTCTCTAGTGAAAGATCAGTATTACATTTATGTATATAATAAATATGTAACTTTTAAGTATATATCTTTTTTTTACTTCAATTATAGTTCAATATTTTCAGCCTTTTTAATTGGCTCAGGAATCTCCTCTTATTTGTTGCTACAATGGTGACAAGTTCTCACATATATGACCTTTCAAATAGCAACAAATAACTTTGTGGAAAGTGCATCTTTTGTGAAAAACATTGTCCTAAATTTTTTGGATTGAGTACTTTATATTAATAAGGTAATAAAGGACTGATGCACAAATGTTTGAAAGAGAATTAATTTCTTTTAATCCATTTTCCACAAGAAGAATGTTGTATTTTTTCTGGGTTTCCTAAAAAAAAAAAAAAAAAAAGATTGATTTTTTAATGAAGAAAAATCCCTATCAGAAACACATATATCAAGTGAGTAATATGGATAAAAATTTCCCGTTTTGTGTTTATCTACTGGTGTATATGCTAGTAAAAAAAAAAGCTTTAAACATACAACTTGTGAAAAAACTGATACAACCAAGAAGAGAGGAAAAATGGATCATAAATATACTAGATTAAACTTAATTATTTTTCTTTAAGAGGAAAGTATGAATATCAGCTTAATTTCTTCTACTAAAAGACTTTGTTTTCAAGTTCTAAATTTTAGGATTTTTTTGTTAATTTTGAAGAAATGTTTTTACGAAGACAGCTGTATTGGGCTTCCCCTCTTTAAAGGGTGTATGAACCAACTGCTTGAGGAAATACATGGTCTCCCTTTGATGTTTATGTGAATCACAGGTACTATCCACCACAGCTTGGTGAGGGAAAATATGATAAATAAAACTAAAAGTAGTCTGCAATTAGTGTGCTTTAAGTTGAGATCCAGACAAGTTTTGTGGGTACTGTTTTTGTGGTTCAGCTGAGATTTACAATATGCATAATGTACTGCAAATGCTGTTAGAGCATATAGCAGTAAATTTGGCTAGTACGGCACAATTTTAAGTAAAGTAGCATAAATAATGCATAAGGAGAAGTACTTGTTTGAGCTGTGCTTTCACAGCCTGCTGGAATTGATCATAAATATCGTGTTGACAGATCACATGAACAGCAAAATTTACAGAGAGTCTATTTATTGCACTCTTTCTTTAGTATCTGTGTAGGAAATAGAAGACAATGGAGACTGTTCATTACTTTAAGAAGAAAGATTTTTGTATTAGTTTGACTTTGAGGTTATCTAGACTCACATGCAAACACATAAAGAGCTTTAAAAGAAAAGAGATTTGGTCATATACCTTAGTCCAGAATAAAGACTCAGGTCCTCATAACAGTTTAGTTGATCAGCTTCCACATGACTTTGTGAGGAAGGAACTTCAAATAGATATGTAGTGCTGAGGGTATGTTTTTGAACAGCAATTGTATTCAGGTTTTTAAAAACATACTTGTAAAATGAGGAGAGGTGTTTGTATTCAGAAACTGCTAGATTCCTGCCTTTAAACAAGTCCTTTTTCAATATATATAGCAAATAGTATTTAGATAGATTTTATAATTTATTTTTGCTTTCAATTCAGTAAAAGAGTGGCATTTTTTCTGGGTGTGTGATTATTCAGATTTACCCTGTAATCAATTACAGAATTACAGTATTCCTTTTCACCTTTTTTTGATTTGTTTTGGTGTTTGTTTGATTGTGGGGGGATAGGGAGCTTTTTTTTTATTATTATTTTTTTTTAAACCCTATTGAAGAAATACTTATTTGCAGAAATCTTATTATAAAATATACTGAAGGTTTGTGGGTTTGGTTTGTTTTGTTTTCCAGGAATACTGATACACCATTTCTTCTTGTCCTCTCTTATCTTCATGTCCATACTGCTTTATATGCTTCAGAAAATTTCAAAGGAAAGAGCAAGCATGGTTTATATGGTGATGCAGTGGAGGAAATGGACTGGAGTGTAGGTATGTTACATGTGCTTCTAACAGCAGTGGAAGAAATTCATGATGACTTGTGTTCATGTTCACCAAACTGAGACCAGCGATTTGTGTCTACAGTGTATCTGTTATACTTGTCCTTTATACTTAGGGGAAATAAAGAGTAATTTAGAAAGCACAATAATCTAAGCTTTTGCAATATCTACTTTATTGCCAAATTTATTGTGTCCTACAAGAGCCCATTCCCTTCTTTGACTGTGAAGGTGGTCTATATAGCATGGCCTTAGCAGACACATGGGCATCTAACTGTGGACTTTTGAGGCTGAGTAGTTAAATCCAACCCTCTGAGCTTCTGAGTGCATCTGGTCTATTTAGATTATCCTTATAAAACAATATAATAATTTAAAAAATGACCACATAATATCAGGATAAAAATATTTTCAAATGAAGTATATAATATGCACTGTTGGCAAAATTAATTTGCTAATTATTTCAGAGAGTTCTCTGAATTACTGAAATCACTAAGATGAGGTTCACTTCTGTTTATGAAAAATAGTCAAAAACAATTAATTTGTCTTTCAGGGCCTTCCATTCTCTCTGAGGCTGGAGAGGAATTGGTCATTAAATCTTTCAACAGGCTTCCTGTATCTCTAGATGTATTGAAGTGTTTCTCTTATTCCAGAGATAATCACTTGTGAAAACAAGTAATAGTTCAAACTTGTAAATAATCATATGGTAGAATAGCAGTATAATAAGTGCTAAAGATGACTTTGTAGTCCTCTTTTCTCTATACCCCAAGTTGATTCTCTTCTCAATACAAGTCAATGCAAGTTGGCATTCTTCAAGAAAGCTTTCTGACTAAGTAGCTATAAACAGATATTTAGCTTGGGTGCATACATAAATTTTGCCAGCATGTGCAGTTAAACATGTATTCTTTGCATATTTTGCATCAAGAAGTCTAGTTGCAGAAACACTGGGCAAAAGGCAGCACAGCATACTTAGTACATTTATAATGTACTTACTGCAGTGTTTACAGGAATGGGGAAAATCATTGTGGGAAACTGTGATGTGCTTAGGTAGGGTTTTAAAAGTAGGAGATAACAGAACAATACTCTTGTAAATCAGGTTTCGTAAAGAGAGAGCAGGTTTTGTTTTATTCCAGTTCTATCAACCCTGAATCTGTACTGTGTCTCTCGGTAGCCACCAGCACTTGGTCAATTGAGCACTTGCATTAGATAAAAGAATGCATGTGTTATAATTTCTGTTTGCATCCACATTGTAGATGGATTACTGGGCATTATCTGGTTTTACTGTCTGTGTTTGATTTCCTGTTTCTTTTTCTGTTGTGCAATATTTAGCTTATTCCAACCTAATTGGTTATTTGCTGCTGCCATTACATTTTGTTGTTTTCTTGCTGCCCCAGAGAGTGTCTCTAGGGTTTAAACAGCAAGCTGGAAAGCAGGGTAGCTGACATACTGCTTTTTCAGACTATTTAGTGATGCAGAGGTGGTAACAGATTGAAAACCACTGCTCTTTTTGAGAATGACCACAGGCTCTTAGGATGTGTCAAATAAACCAATTGTAGGACAGAAGCATGCTATTTAAATAGCTTGGGATAAATCAGAGATACAAATTTAATGGTGATAATATAGGAAATTAGAAAAAAATTAGAGGAGATAAGATTGCTCAGGTATATCCTTTCCTATTCATTACAGGAGCATCAGGGACACTAGAGCTGGCTTAATCAGGAAATAGATCCACAACTGTCATTTACTAGCATAAAAGTAACAATTTTTCTCAGTTGGAATCTTGTTACTCAGTTTTTCTTATGTCTTGTAAGATCTTGCTGATGAGAGATGGCATATTTGCTCTAGGATGTAGAAAATGTGTTTAGTTCCTCTGCTACTTTATCCTCCATTATTAGCCTGATGAAAAAGAAAGCCATGGCTGTCATTTCCAAATGAATCTGGAGGAATAATATAGCTTTTCTTTTTTTCAGTTGAAGTGAGTACTTACTTCCATTAACCTTCACTGAAAAGTCCAGTGTTAATGCATCAGCTATGTCAGAGAAAGTAGATTGATTCAATGTACTGCTGCTGTCAGTAACAAGTATGTTCTTGGAAATGCCTCTGAAGATGCCACAGTAGAGAAGTTTTAAAAACTTGTCTAGAAAAGATGAAAAAGTGAATACTGTGAGCTTTTCAGAAATGGAGGTTTTATCATTCACTTGACAGAAATTAGTATTTATGTATAGATTAATGTAACTTGCAAAAGCAATAAGAACAAAATAGCCCAGATATAACAGTATGCTGCAAGACTTTCTAAGTAAACAGCATAGCATATGAAGAAAACATGAACGTATTGAAAACTACATTATAGAACAACATCAGAAATCTTTGACCTTTGGTAGGAAAAATACACCAACTATAACTGTTCTAACAGAAATTTGCAGTGTTTTCTGCTGACTGAGACATGTTGTGGAAGACCCTTGTGGATGACTTAAAAAAAAGGAGTAGAAAAAGTAGAAGTTGCAAGTAGAAGTACTGCCAGGCAACAGTGATGAAAAAGATGTAAAGATTGAACAATGGAATGCTATGGAAACATTATTCGCCATTTGAGAGATCAGACAGAGTCAAAAAGACTTTAGGTGCCATTTTCAAGAGAGAAAGCAAAAGCTTTTCTTGTAAGATGGAAAAGTCCACTCAAGACTCAGAATTCTTAATACAAAACAGTTCCATTGTCATTTATTTATTAAGAATCAATACCAAATTGGACAATTATTCAATTGTAAGGCAATTGTCATACTAGGAGGTGAAAACCCCAAAAGACACATTAATAAAATACCTCTTCCAATGTTCAATGTTTATGACTTGTTAAACCAATACTGAAGAGTATGATCACAATCCACATCAAAAATTCGAAATACAAAGCCTCCTGATAAGCTTTGGGCCCATATATGTCTATTGCTTTTTCATACTGATATGTGTATAACAGAATTCAGTGCTGAAAGCATTCTTTTATAATGTCACTGCATGTGACATGCCTTAGAGAATTATTCTCTGGCTAATAACATTAATTTTCTTTCAATGTAGGCTAAGCACCTTATTAATACTATTAATTATAATTCATATGAGAGCAGATGAAATAATCTTACAGTCTAATAATGGAAAAAGAAATGATGAATGAATCAATGAATGCACTATCATCCTTTTCTTCCTTCCTCTATTCCCTTCTTTCATTCCTTCTTTCCTGATTGAGTATAGGAAGAAAAATGGATATGTTCAGAAATTGTTTTTGATGTAAATTGCATTACACTAATTTAATCCAAAACAGATCATTGCAAAGAGTTTTGGAGCCCCCTGTAGAACTGCATGCAAGCTGTGTGAAGACACACTAATCCAACACCACTTTTGCAAATGGCTGGTTAGTATTCTGTTAGCAGTAGCAGGACTATATATCAGCTCTTCTTCCTTTGTAGGATAATCCCAACTGAAGGGCTTAGATGTAAAAAAAGGCTCAGAAATTGTAGTCTGGTGCAGGCCAGGTAACTAAAGTGGGGGCCTTGTCTGGATGTCTTTATTTTATGAATGCCTTGAAAGCTGAAAAAACTTAACTGACTCTCTCCATGATCTTTTGACCTGTCTTAGGATCAAGTTAATATTACAAGGAAATATTACAGTCATCCAATGTGGGGAAGGGGAAGGGGAAGGGGAAGGAGAAGGGAGAGGGAAGGGAGAGGGAAGGGAAGGGAGAGGGAAGGGAAGGGAGAGGGAAGGGAGAGGGAAGGGAAAGGGAAAGGGAAAGGAAAAGGAAAAGGAAAAAGGGAAGGGAAAGGAAAAAGGGAAAGGGAAAGGAAATG
Source organism: Sinosuthora webbiana (assembly GCA_013397395.1). Lineage (NCBI taxonomy): Eukaryota > Metazoa > Chordata > Aves > Passeriformes > Sylviidae > Sinosuthora > Sinosuthora webbiana. The sequence continues at coordinate 40,492 of VXBN01000225.1, read as the reverse complement.
AAAAGGAAAAAGGGAAAGGGAAAGGAACCTCAAAGCATCTTACATGTAAATTTTATTTGAAATATATTAAAAGGTTTTATAGAATTTTATAGGAAGAGTATAGCTCAGTATGTTCCCAGTACCAGAGTAATAGAGAGCTACTGAACGGTGTCCAGCAAAGGATTATAAGAGAGGCTAGAGCATTTTTTAAGAAAAAAACCTTGGAGAGCTGGGACTAAAGCCCTATTCAGCCAGGGAAAGAGAGTATCTTATTGACCTATATAAATACCTGAAGGAAGGGTGCAAAGAGAATGGGCCTAGGCTCTTCTTGTTTGTGCCCAGTGGAAAGAAGAAATGGGCACAAATTGAAACATGAGGTTTCCTCTGTACATCAAAGAAAACTTTTCTACTCTGGGGATGATCACACACTAGCACAGGTTGCCACAGAGGTGGTGGAGTCTGGAGATGGTCCAGGGCTCCAAGTGGCCCTGTTTAAGCAGCAGGCTTGGGCAAGGTAGCTTCCAGAAGTCCTTTCTAACATCTATCATTCTTTGATTCTGTGAGATGCTGGAGAAAACAAAAAAAAAAAAAATCTGTTCACTAAAGTCAAATCATATTTGAAACAAAATCAAAAGCAACCTTTGAAAGTCAGTGTAGAAGAACAAAGGAACTCTAAAACAAACAGAAACAAAATACTGTCATGAAACTCTCATCTTCTGCTTCTCTCTATTGTGATCCCACCTGGAGTAATGCATTCAGGTCCAGAGGAGAGCCACAGAAATGGTCAGAGGTCTGGAAACTTTGTTTTCTGGGAGCTGGAAGCACTGAGGTTCTTTAGCTTGGGAAGCTGAGACTATTTAGCCTGGGGAGGGAAAGGTTCCAGGGTTATTGCTACCTTTCACTATATAAAGGGGGCCTATAAAAAAGGTGGAGAGGGACTTGTTTCCAATGCCTGTCTTGACAAGACAAGGGGCAATGGTTTTAAACTGTAAGAGGGCAGGACAGGCATTAGAAAGTAATTTTTTGTGATGAGGGCAGTGAGCCACTGGACCAGATTGCCCAGAGTGTGAGTGTCCCATCACTGGCAGTGTTCAGGGTCAGGTTGTACAGGGCTCTGAGCAATGTGGCAGGGAGATTGGACTAGATGATTTTTGAAGGTCCCTTCCAACACAAACCATTTTATGATCCTCTATTAATGATTGAAAATTTTGAGGATGCTAATGACATCTTAAGTAGATTTTCCTCACAAGGAAATAATAACCCAAAACATTTTTTTAACTAAAAGCAGCTATGTAATTAAACCTTAGATATCTGAAGAAATTGAACCTTACATGAGGAACATTTATGACTTGTTGAAGCACTTGCAATACTCTGCAACACAACTGTCTGGGGTGACATGTAGCCTATACTGAAATGCAGCAAGGCAGATGTAAAGAATACTTCACTGAGGAAGGACAGCTGGGCTACAATCTAGTAGAACTAACTGAAAATCAGACCACTTTTCAACTGTTTTTCTTTGATTCCGCTGTTATCATTATTAAGAATTGTCTATAAACACATATCTGCACAAAGCAGTTTCAAAGAGGAAGAGAAGGGCAGAAGCTCCACCAAGCCAGCTCCAGACTTTTGTGAAAAGCATCTAATTTATTTATTCCCTAATGTGATTTCCTAGTATTGTAAAAGAGATTATATCAGTAATATGTGCAGGATTAAACTGTGGCTCCTAGTCTCTATGTCACCCAGTTGAGAGATGACGAAAACTAGATCCTTACATACCTTTTATCTGATGGATTTGTGCACGTTTGAATAGTTAATATGCTAAGTATGTGAACTTGATCACATCCTCTACTTTTAACCTTTATTCTACTCTGGAAAGATGTAAATGGCGTGTCTAAGTGAAAACCATTCCAATGTAATATAAACTATTTTTAACGACCCCTGTGGCATCTTTCTCTGTTTTAGTATCAGATATACCACCACTTAATTAACAGATGAAAAAAATGGTTTCAGAAACAAAAGAAAAGTTACTTTGGAAAACTTAAAATATTTAGGAGACAGAAAACTGAGTTATGTCCAAAAGACTTGTAGGAATTCTTGCTCTGATGAAAGTAACATAGTCTAACACGTTCACAAAGCAAAGAGAAAAAGGAGTAATTTTTTTCACATTTTAAAGTAATTGTTTTAAACTTACAATCCTTTAAGCTCTTAAAGTTGACTTACTATTTTTATTTACATAGTAATTAAAAATTAATTTTAATATTTATTTCAAGCTGTTCTGGCCTGAACTTACATTCCTAGAGGTTGAGTGTTTGGGGTTTTGGGGGGGTTTGTAGGGTTTTTTTAATGCTCTTTCCAATACGGAACAGTAACTATCTTCCTTCTGGTAAAAAGCATAGTATTAATAAATTTCATCAGAAATCAGTATTTCTTCTTTTGTATATAATTGTTACTGGTTGTTATTTTGAATTCTCATATCTTTGTATCACTTTGCAGTGTTTGTATACTTTGAACCTCTATTTAGAAACTTACTCTATTAGGAACAGCCTAAAAATGTACCACGAATCTTCTGAGAATTCTGAATTATACTAAAAATCAAAATAAGCATTATTAATAATATGAGAAGAAAAAAGGGAAAAATTACTATTACTTTGGGAAAAAAAATGAGTGAGCTATCCTTAATTTTATTTTTGCTCCAAGAAAAAATCCTGCGCACCAAGGTAAGCCTAATTTATCGTGGCTTTTCACCTCATGTAGTCATTTGTAACAGTGCAACATTGATTTAAAAGATAAAGCAGAATAATGCCACATGATCAGAAGCAGCAGATAAGCACTGAGTTTATCTGGCTACTATGAATCTGACATGATGTTGGCTGAGCCTGAAAATTCAAAAATAGAATTTAAAATCTGGAGACGGATGCCTGATGCTGATAGTACATTCCTTGACCTTGCTTTTCTGAATGCATATTCGTGTACATCCCAAATCTGTAAGATTTAATATTAGGCTGTTTTTCTTGTCATAAAAGATGTTCATCCAGCACCTCTGAGGAAGAAAGTATTCAGGTACTCTCTGTACTCTGGTACCAATACAGGTACTCTGTGACAAGGGTAGAATTTTCCCACCATCTTGCCACTTTCTTCTTATCCTTGCATTAAGGGACTGTTTCTTCAGCTAAGACAGTAGTTCAGCTCTTGAAGCACATTCACTCTTTAGGTCACATCTGGGAAACTAGTCAATTTGGGTGCAGATTAAAAACATTTGTGGTTCTGCCTTTTATGATATGGATGCTTTCCAGTTACAATCTGCTCTAAAACCCAAACCCATTTCATATGTCACTAAGCAGCAATGACTTTGAGTCATAACTGAATGGGACCAAATTTAAGAGGTGACTAGGTGATGAAAGGCTGCTGTTTCCACTATGATAAGCGTCCTGATCTACCTAATCCTCCTTAAGTACAGTTTCCTTTTTCTATATCACATCTTTGTATACAGCAAAGCTCCTTCTCAGAACATTATTTACAAGATTGCAAGGCACATCTTAAGTGGCCATTTCTGTAGCACTTTTTAATCAGTCATGTTCAAATAATGTCTTAGTACTCCATGATGGAAAAATTCAGTGTAATGTAGTTTGTGGTGATAGTGCTGTGTGGTTCAAAATTTGCTACCAGCTGCTTAAGGAGTTTCATTTGCATCTGATATTACAGAAGTCAAATTGTCAGCACAACGTGTTGTGCACCGTGGATTTTTCTTTACAAAAATATAATCATGTAATGTTCAAAAATGTAAAGGCTTTCTGTTAATTAGGAAGCTCTTAAAATTTAGTCTAATACAAAACCAGTGACATGACATCTAACACTGTGTTAGATCAAAATGCTGTAATCAGTGAAAAAAAATTAGCATTAATCTTAGACAAGCTAATTTCCATTAGTAAGAGAAAGCTCAAAGCCCATTTTAGATAAACTAGAAATAAGAGAGAATCCTGATGACTCCAAGCAATGAGCATAAATCCAGTCGAGGAGGATAGGAAGTTCTCTAATGAAATGTACAACCAACCTTTTGTTTAGCCTTTACCTCTGAAGTTTTATTTTGCATATAAATGGTATGGTTGGATTTTGCTCCTTTCTTAAGGTGGGTAGAGAAAACCATTATCAGTGAGATTAAAAACATAGCAAAGATTTAAGCCAAAATTGACCTACAGGAATACGGGTCAATATAAACACAGGTCTGAGTATGAATACTCAGATAAAGGTTGCAATAAAGAAACAAAATGGGGCTAACTTTATTCAAATTGTAGATAATCTCCAAACTACAGACTGAAAAAACAATTTTAAGGACGCTGCTAAAGGTTTTGCTCATTGAGTGCCTTTGCATAGCAACATTTTTAACACAGATACTGTGAAGCTTTTTAGAAAAATTACATTTGCACTGTGCTAGAAAAACTCCACAGGAATTTAGTAAGCCTGTTATCCAGAGCAAGGGATCAGGATGAAAGATGTTATTGCTTTGGCAGAAGTGTTGCTGTTGTCAACCTTTAACCTTCAGCCCTGAATTAGGAACATGACTTTTGCCATCCTTTTTCTTCAATAGTTGGACACGGAAAGCATTTTTGTGTGTAGGTATTAATAGAGCTTGTAATCATGGCTTTATAAAGAATGTGACTGTGCTAGCAGGAGAAGGACTTTGCTGGTAGTAGTTGCACGTCTATGAAAGAGGCCTAAACATGAAATTAAGGAACAGACAAACTGAAAATGTCAAGGATTTTTAATCTGAGTGTTTAAACCTTCTCATCCACACCTCTTCCTTGTACCTGCAGATAGTTTTGTGGTGGATTACCCAGTACCTTAACATAACTGACACAGCCCATAAATGCATACAAACATGCAGAAGGCACAAATGAACATTGTAAGACTATGAAGTCGAGTACTCAAAGATAGGAAAAAAATCTTTCTTTCTGTGCTTGTGTCTTCTGGTACAGCTTTTTAACATATGCTTACATGCCATTTATTTTCCCATTGGAATCCTATCTCCTCATCACAAGAGTGCCTTCTTAATGAGCAGCTTCTCAACGGTAGGTGTATTCCTCATTGTTAAATATGAATTCTCATGTTTTATTTAACACATACTATTGAAGTTCTGTTTTGAAGACATTCAAGAAGAGATTCTTTGACATCTCTCATCTTTTCTGTGTCAGTACTTTGCTACAGTGTATAACAGATTTGCAAATAAGCATTTTCACAAAGCCTTTGTAAGATAGGGGAATCTCATTAATCTGTTTCCCAGAAGGCAAACTGAGACACAGAGATGATGTTCAGTTTTACCTACTGAGATATACCTTTGTTGCTAGTCATCCACTAATCTAGATGTGGATCTATAGTAAAGCATTAGGACTTTAATTCAGCTGGCATGGGATTTGGGAAGGGGGAAAGATAAGTAATTTTTTTTGCACAGTCTTGATCCATGTTGAACACTGGAAATGGTTAGAATGTGTACCTGGACTCAGGAACTCAGGTTCTCTTCTGGTCCTGGTGATTAAGTGGTATTTTTTAAGGATAATTAAATATCTTTTTCAATATATGAACTATAATGATATGAACAGTTTCTGTGATGACTCAGGGAATATCTTCCAGCCTTCTACCATTTTTTCATAGCTGGCTGCATTTCAATTAGCTGTAGAAAAAACCATAAAACTGATCATGTGCATTTCAGTTTCAGTGATGATACCGAGAATACTAGAGGTTATTTTAAAATAATCCATTATGTTTTTTTGGAGAGAGACATGAAACTTTTTCATGCTTCTTTAGAAACGTACGTTAATTGTTTTGAGACTGCGCTGCTTAAAAAAAAGGTGAGCTAATTCTCAGTGAAAGCAGTAATCATAAAATAAAGCTTATGACAATATTGATTCCGTATTGTTCATCAACAGACTGATTCCTATTGGTGAATTTCCATGCAGAATTTCATACTGCTAAATCACAAGGCTCAAATTACAGGTGGTAGTAAGCTCTTACTGATGAGGTTTGTAGAACCGCCTTTTTATTGACTCTGGCTGGTAATTTTTCAATGGTACATTTGACTGCTAAAACAACCACACAATATAATAGGCAGGGTTGTAATACTATTAAAGATCATTATTTTCTAAAAATCAGTTATTTATATTACATTAAAGAAAGCTTTTTTATTGCTTTCTGTATAATAAAGAAATAATGAGATAAATAATGAATTTTTTAGGGCTAGGGGAAGCAGTAGAGTAATGATGCAGTAACTAGTGAAAGGCAGGCTGGTAAAGTGGTAATTTGGCTCTGCAGCTTTTTCCCTCACCACTTGATTGTAAAAAAAGGCATTTCTTTTACAATTTAGGATGCTGTTTAAGAAAAACTGAAACTGAATCTTTATTTCTCTTTCCTATCATTCTTTTCTAATATTGATATTTGTGGGGCAGGGGTTGTGTATTTCTCAGCGTACTCAAGTTATTTTTTACTGGTTAGAATGCTTTATTTTTGTTTTTGCTTTTATTTGACTTTGTATACACACTTCTATTTTTAAATCATTCTCTCTTCCTACCCATGAAACTTTCTCCATAACATTTCCTCATGAAGAGCACATTTCTGTAACCCTGAGAACACTGAACTGATTTTGTGTTACAGTAGTAAGCTCAATATCCAAAGGACACCTGACCCCTAAGGGCTGAGTTGCCTCCTTGGGATGAGCAAAAAAAGACTCCATGATAATCAAATTCTTGCCTTAGACCAGCATGAAGTTATATTCCACAGCTTTAGTGGATCTTGCAGCCTTATGATTCCACAAGAGGGGAGGCAGAGCATTCTTCTCTCCCTTACCTCCTTTTTTTCTAACCAGCTTCCAGAGAAAATAGAAATAAGGAGAAAGAGAAAAAAAGAATCTTCCTTTTTCAGCAACTGCCCTCTTAGCAAACTATTGGTCTGCTATTAATTTCTTATTTAGAATAGCATTTAAAAACAAAGCAGGAAACAAGAAATAATACAAATGTAACTGTATTTTAAAGAAAAGAATGGTCTAGCCCAGAAAAGCAGCATAAACTTTGTCTGTGAATCCAAAGATAACTGAATGCCAGATGTTTGAAAGAAATTAATAGTTCAGGATGCCTCATTATTTCTAGTAAAGTCAAGGAAGATAAAAGTTGTGCTAATGTAAAAAGTATAGCAAATTTATAGTATTTCAATGTATAGTATATCACTGTGTAAAAGGTGATAAAGTGCTTCTAATCAAAAGTTCAGTTGATTTTGAAATCATAAAGCATGCATTAAGGAAGCAATAAATGAATACTTTTTTATTTGTTTGTTTATAATTGAAACACATATAATTTATCCTTTCAGTTAGCAGATTGGATATAAGCCAACAGTGTGAATTTGCAGCCCAGAAAGCCAACCATGTCCTATACTGTATCTAAAGCAGCATGGCCAGCAAGGTGGGGGTGGTGGGTCTGCCCCACTACTCTGCACTTGGTAGATCCCACCTGCAGGGCTTCATCCAGCTCTGGGGTCCTCAGCACAGGAAAGGTGTGGGCCCCTCAGGGCTGGTCTAGAGGAGATAGGTGAAGATGAGCAGAGGGCTGGAGCAGCTCTCCTATGAAGACAGACTGGGCTGAGAAAGAGCCTGGAGAAGAGAAGGCTCTAGGGAGAATATATGAAGGAAAATAAATTATAAGAAAGACTGGAGAAAGACTTGATACCAATACTTGTAGTGATAGGACAAGGGACAAAAGTTTTAAACAGCAAAAGGGTAGAATTACATTGGACATTGGGAAGAAATATTGAACAGTGAGGGTGGTAAGACACTGGAACAGGTTGGCCAGAAAAGTTGTGAATGCTATATCATTAGAAATGTTCAAAGCCAGATTTGAGTAACCTGATCTAGCGACAGATGTCCCTTCCTAGGGCAAGGTAGGTTGGACTAGATGATCTTTGAAGGCCCCTTCCAAACCAACATCAGGACAGAGTGAGACATAATGTAAGGAGCATATCCTACAGAATAAGGTATGAACATCCTAGTAGGGTATAATGAGCAAAGTGCTGCTATGACAGCTTTTTTACGAACATTTTTTTAGTAAGGCACAAGATTGGCAGTTGTCCTTAAAAAAAAAAAAAAGCCTAAAACCTTTCTACAGGTCATATCCTAAATATTCTTGCCCGTTTAGAGCTGAGGTAGTCAAGCTCCATATCCTAAATTTTTCAGTCAAACTTTTGTGTGATTCTGCTGCAGTTTGCCAATCTTCTTGTGCAATAACCCCCAGGTGCTGCTCATAAAAAAAAAGATGGCCTAGATAAAGAGAGCTTCGAGGACTTCTTGGCAAAAAATACTAGACAATAATTTCACATTTACCTCTCAGAATGTAAACTAATTTTTGATGAGACATTTAATTACTTCCCTTGTTATATATTAACTTTAGGAATTCATGGTAAAATAGTAGAAAATAATTGTTTTAAATAGGAGGAACTGGTATGTTAAATATATTATCAGGAAATGTATGCAAATACTCTATCCTAAATATACTACCATATTTATTTGTTGAATCTTGATAACCATAGAGTCATTTTTTGTGTATAGCCAGCCATACTTCTCCAGTGCCTTCTAGAGCAGAAATCTATTTGCTGGATTGTAGTTATGTCTCTGTCCATGTGATACTGAAACACCAGTGTATTACAGAGCTATTCATGTGGAATGTGAAGATTCCAAACATTTCCTGTTCAAAGACACTTTTTTATATACAAATTCCTAAATTTTATTTTATAAGTTCAGAAATTATTAGTTCATAAAAACATACATTAATAGGGAGGAACTAACTCTAGCTGCCTGTGTATCCGTAGGAATAGTGATATTCCCATAAGTGGGAGATCTGCTGCTTGGGGCCTTCAAGTGGTTATTTGCCATCTGTTCTTTGGAGAGTTTACCTTGGCAATAATTCCTCTCTTCCCCAAATAGTGTCTAATTACAGTTAGACTAATTTGTTCTGTGTTATCTATGTAAATATTTCAGCTGATCTCTGGTGTTTTTGTGAATGATCCTTCCTCATCTCACATTTAGTCTTCAGATTTATCCTAAAAAACACATCTCACTGTGATCCTTATATGTAAGGCAGAACCCTTTCAGAATTCTGCTTTGCCTTCATACAGGAAAAATATACTGGTCCATTTTTGTAACTTCTCATTACAAACAAAATGACATATAGAATTCATAGTGTTAAACCTTTTTAAACTGAGACTAATTAGAAATTTCATATGTAACAAACTTGTTTTATTGTTTTATTATTATATGAGTGAAAATTAGAGAAAAGGCAAAAAAATGAGCCTAATGATCTCAGGGCCCTCTCCGATCTCATGATTCCACCATGTCTTAGGGGCATCAAAAACATCTTGGCCTAAGCAGAGTCCTCAAGTATTTCCAAACCAACTTAAAATAACAATGGCATATTTCTCTTTTCAGGCCTCAGAACAGAAAAAGGCAGGTTTTCTTTTTCTTCTTCATAGGCATCTACTGTGCTACTGAATACTACTCTGAAACTTCAACAAACACTTTTTTTGAATAGGCCGTGAATATTTTTTCAAGAGCACTTAGATGAATTAAGGAATCAAAATGCCATTTCATGAGATAGTGAGTAATCTTTGTGAGCTAGTAATCTATCATCAGTGAAGATGACCTGAAAAATTATTTGCCTTCTCTTCAAAAGGGATCCTCTGGAATTTAAGTGAGCATATATTTGTCATGTGTAACACACATATGTATACCAGGGGAAAAAAGCGGCAGATCATAATTTGTAGCTCTCAATGTATTTGTTTGTATTTTTTTTCCCTAAAATCTGAATGTCATCTAGAGAAGACAGAGTGGAGTCTACATCATTAGTGGAAAAGTCATTTGAGACAATTTTCATAGTCTGGTTTGCTTTCTTATTGGTAGTAACAGTGTCTATACAGAAATTCATTGTCAGGTAACAGGTTTTGGAAATGGTGATTTCACAGTAGGCTTTCAGTGTCTAGTAGCACTTGGACACAAAAGTTAGAGAAGTAGGTGAATTAAGTGTGCATGATGATCCACATGTCAAGGAGAAAAAAAGGTGTATTGGGGGTGAGTTAATGCGCACCTACTTTAAGTTAGATTAGATTTGCACAATTAGAAAACCAGGAAATTAAATTTATTGAGATTTCATGATGAATATAATTCAACCTTGATAAAATCCTCTTAACTATATGGCATGTAATTTATAGCAAGTGTTTAAAACCTGCTTCCAAATTCAGCAAAGATTAAAAAATTTGGCTGCTGAAAAACAATAAATACTTATGCTCTAACGTCAGCCAATTTTTCATGGTTTGAATTTTACTTAATAAAAGTTATAAAAATGAAATAAACAACTGGCAAATACTTTGAAGTTTTTAGAAAAGTGCAGAGGATCAAAATGGGTGGTTCATTTTTTTCCCTGCTTTAAATTCTTCATAATTCTTCATACATTAATCAGGTAAAGTGTTGTTGTTATACATTTGGCTCTAGGACTATATACATATTCAGTTGAAAACTTAGTCCGAAATTAATGTTGTAAGCTTTGTTTAAATGTTTAAAGCTTTGAAAACATAGAAAAGAATTTCCTTTGTCACTCCCCATTTATGAAATCAATCACAATCGACATATATTGGAATGATAAAATACCTGAAGCCTTAAATTCACCTGACAATCTAATTCAAAATTGAATGGTATCCCTCAGTTGTCACTACAGTTTGCCAAGGTAACACCCAAAGAAGTCCCTTTCATAATTTGGAAGAACACATGGGAGACCTCAAAGTCGGAAATGAGACAATGTCTTTTTCATTATTCATCTTAGTTGTGTGTGTGAAATGGCATCTTAGATATGTACACAATGAAGATACAAATTTACCCAAAAAATTATCGCAGCTGTCATGAAAAATGCAAGTGCAGTGGACCGTCCTAAAATTGCATGACCATCTCTCATATTTCAGAATTTTAAGCAGGCTAAAAATCAAAATTTACATTAGAAATACACAGACTTACGTTCAACAGATGTAAGGTCTAAAAGTAAATTTCAAGGAATGCATTTATTAGCTTATTTGAATACTAATAAGGAAATAGCCACTGATGAGTTTTACTTTTTGGCCTGTAATAATCCATCATTAGTGCTGCAGTATGGGAAACTCTTCCACCCTGCATTGTCTCTATTGCTGCTATAATTGCAGGTTTTCAGACATCTTAACTCTGTGCTTTATTATGCACATATGTCTAAACGTACCTAAAGTATCATTCCAACTTTCATATTTAAAAAAATTTTTGAACCTATATGAATAAGAAAAATAAAAGATGTGGCACTCATCTTCAGGAAAAACCTTATGCATAAGTCAAAATTTGGTTGATTTATTCAAAGCTGATAAGCAGTGTGTGTACCTAATCTGCTATTCACTACGCTGAAAATTTATCCTGAGGGTCTGAAAGACACATTATACTTATAAAACTGTATAAACAGTCACAAGTGAATTGCAAGTTTACAGCTACATGGCAATCCAAATCCAAATGAAAAGCAAGTTCACTCTGATAGCTTAGCTGACTCCACATCAAAGTTGCCTTGTTTTCTGTTTAAAAGACTGTTCTTTTCTGAGCACTTCCACAGATTTACTTGTCCCACTCTGACTTTAGGGGAATCTAGCAGAAAGTGTTTGGTGTTCTACAGATTATCAGGACCTAATAATTTTTTATCTGATTTCTAGTGGTAGGTAGTTATATCTGGGGCAATTGCCTTACCTTACTTCACATTGAAAAGAATTCAGAATTTTTGGGGCCAAATTCTTCTGATAGGTGAGCTGCATATGAAAATCTGTACTTTTTGCTTTGTGTACACTGTATGTAAATGCCTCCCTCAAAGTATCTACAATATGCACAGCTGAAGCTGGATTGTGCCTGTGCTAGACTTTCAGTGGAGGATTCATCAATCCTACCATGTGTAAAGCTGCCAACAGTGGCAGGTCTGAACTGTCTTCTGAGCTGGAAAAAGACTGTTAGCACAGCAGAAGAGACAAGAGAAACCCACTTCAGACCAGCTCTGCTGTGGTTCCTGATGGAATGCCCATCAGTAGTGTGAGTGCCTTAGTTGCATTCCCAGAATTTGACCTTGAATTTAGACTTTGAAAGAAACACAGGTCACAAAATCCAAGAGGGCTTTGCTATGGAAACATAAATATGTTAACTTTCCATGATTGGATTTACTGTAAATATGCATTCCTGTTACAAATTAAAACACTAACATAGATGAACTACTTCTCAGATGCTACTTTTTGGCAGAATTTCCTATTGACATTTAAGATCCCACTAATGTATCATTGCAGGAGCTTAGCCCATTTGAAATTCCAGCTTCGTACTTTTGGAGAAGACTTCATTGTATGGATTGTTTCCACGGTGTAACTTTAGAAATAGTAGTGCAGTAGTACTGATTCAAGGCTTTGTACTGAATGTACACTCTACTTCCTTTCTGCAGGAAGAACCTTATACCTTTTGTAATTAGTTATGCATCTATTTTTTGTTCTAGTCAAAGAGTTGTACTACCTAGTATTCACTCTCACTTTTGAGGTTCATATGCTAATGTCCTCCTTATGAGAATCACTTGTCTTCTTAGGTGGATGTGCTCTGTTGACTGGCTAGATAATGTGCCATAGCATATCCTAGTGCTTTGTCCCAGCATTTCCACTCTACAGTGGTTGTGTTGTAGCTCTGAATGTTAAACAAGTTGCATGCAGAGTGTATGTACTGTTCACCATATGTGCAGCCACTTCTTGTGTTGCTGTCAATGGTTTTATTATTTTCCATCTTTACTTCAAGTGTTGCACTCAATGACTAGGTCTGAAAGTGATAATTACTTCCCTACTGCAGAGACAAACTGATTTACATATTTATCAAAGGGAAACTGGATGGCTCTGAGCATACGCAGGAACATTTGCATATTTATAACCTGAAATATCCAAAAGCTAAAATTAAGAGAGGGATGTCTTGATCTTAGTTATAAGCTTGTTTTAATACAAAGGTTTTAGTCAGTGGCTTTTGTAATCAGATCAGTGCATTAGAGTGAAGTATCTTTTCTTCATCACAGAAAATCAACATAGAGGTTAAAATGATTGTTAGCTTGTAAATGATGGTATGCAGAAGCTGCAACATGAAGTTTTCATAAGGTGAAAATCTTAGTCTTTGAGCCCTGAAAAGATGATTAACTGTGGAAAAGCCTTAAACTGCTGTAGCAGAAGGGGACCCCCAAGAGGTTTACTATGTAGTAAACCTATGGGTATATAGTTGAAAGGTATCAATATATTTTCTGGTAGAAATGTGGGTTTCCAAATACTTATGCATGTAGCATTAATTTGTAGGATTTTATGCATCTATTCAAAGGCTTGCCACTCACAGAGGTGAATGCCTGGAGCTGACTACAATTTGTGATTCTGGTTAATGATGTTATTCAAAACCAAATATGAGGAGCAGTAGCAAATTCGGAACAGCAAATAAAAACAATAAAACCCCAACAATAATCAAACTACCTCTTCTAGGCAGTGATGTGATGGCTTATTTTCCCAGGCTGATCTATTGGAGTCTTTGTTTAATAATTGTCTCAAGCTTGTAAGTTTCTGGATACAAGAGAGGCATGTGGAATTTTACTGGAGTTGGAAAATAGTGTTACATTACCAGGAATTTGCTTTACTGTCAACTGTCTTTCCTGAGAAAGATCCTTAACCCTTGTTCTGAAACATGTTTTGTCTTTGAACCTGGCAATCTGCTTTAAGGCTTTCCTCACAAGTAGAGAGAGTATTTTTTCTAAAGCCTAGATTACCCAGAGGTATTCTGTTTCCTCTAGCTTTTTATTCAAAATTCCAGTGATATTCTAAATTATTCTGAATTAATACAAATAATATTTCTTTCCTATTGACTTGAAATGACAGTTAAACTAATTTTTGAATAAAATGCATTTTTTCATATGCTTGCTTGTCTAAACCTTTGAACACTTTTCCAAATTACTAACACATTTATAAACACAGTATTTTTTTTCAGTGTTTGTACCTTGTTAATGATTGAATAGTCATTTTTTATAAGCCCTCTCTCTCTTCATGTAGATGCTTACAGTAGGAGCTTTACATGAGTCAAAACTCAGTAATTACAATCATCATTAGCAAGGCTGGTTGAGCTACCATTCAGGCTGTGCTGGAGAAGTTGAATAGCAGCATGGTGCTGTGTTTCCTTCCAAAGAACAGAATCAATTGCTCTTCTCACTTTCATGTGGCTATCACTCCACTGAAATTGGCATTTTCACATTCAGAATGAAACAATTCTTTATAATTTTACGCAGCTTGAAGCAAGAATGGAGAGAAGAATATAGAGAGCACTCCTCAGTATGTTTCACAAGAAGTTTCATTTAAATTTTAGAACACTGATGCATTAATTAAAACAAGTAACATCTTAACACAGTCCTCAATCTGTTTTGTATCTTAAAAATATGTAAATGAAAGAAAAATGTCCAATGATCTAATGCCTTTGTGTGCTACAATGTTAGTCACCTACATTGCAGAATACTTTCCTATAATTGCAGTGGTAGGAGTAGCTTGATCTGAAATTCTAGTTGCTAAATAGCTGCAGAAATTATGGAACCTTGTCAGCTAGATTGATTTTGATATTCAGAAATGTTGTCTTTCCAAATATGTTCTGTTCAAATCAGAAAAAAAATAACTGTTACTGTCCACATAGATCAGTACAGCAGTTAATTTTTCAGAACATGGTTTTTAGGTATTTTAATTTAAACTCTTTCTATTTTTATTGATAATTTCCTGCTCTGGGGATAGTAAGCTATAGTTGCTTGAACAAAGCCATGGTTTTCCCGATGTTTTGACCTATTCATCCTACAGTTTCATATTTTGTATAGACCCTTGAGAGCCGAAAAATTCTATTGAAATTTGTATTGCTTTCTGAAGCCTGCAATAGAACTCACAGGGGACACTAAGCCAGCTGAAGCCCCATTCTTCTAACTCAAAAGTACATGACGTACGACGTATTTCCAATCATATTTTATGGGTGAAGCAATACAGTTTTACCATCATCTCTTACGCAGACGTCATTTATCTGTTCACCACACTCATTAAAGTGTGTTGCTCATGGAGTTGCATGTCTAGCACTTTGGGTGCAATTCATCTTACTGTCCTTGATGTCCAATATGAAAGTATTTAGTTTTCAGTTATTTGCCTATCTTCTCTTTTTTAGCCAAAATGTAAGAAAGGTCATTTTGCAGCTGTGATTCACCTCTTTCAAGGCAGCTAAAATAACTGCCATTGCCTGGGAATATTTATATATCAACTTTAACTTAATTCTAAAGTCTCTGAAATATATAGAACTAGTGAGAGTGAGGCAGTTAAAATTACAAAAAAACCCACCAAACAAAAATAAACAAACAACCCCGAAAAAAGCAAAAGAGATGTTTGTCTTCATGATAGTATTTGCTTCCAAAATTCTTATAATATTGAATATAAAAGATAACTATCCACAGACATCCACAATGTATTCTTTCCACTTTTTGCACTGGTTACCATTTAGAAATACCGGTAAGTGAACGTATTTTTTGTGTTAACAGGAGTCACACCATTCAAATGCGCTTAAATGTGACTTATCTCCTGGTACCACACACTTTGCTGTTTATTTACAGTTTTCATTCTACTAGGTGCTAGTGTTCAATATCAAAACAGAAATGGAAGGTTTGCTTGTGAGTGTGTTGTGAGTGCCACACTCTGACAATACCATTTTTTTTAATTACCACTATTAGTCCATCTGTACTGAAAAATGTCACTACTTAGATAAATTGTCATTTTAGCATTCATTAATTAAACCTAATGTAGGCATTTTAAAACTCTGTCTTTAAAAATCCTTTCAAAGGAAAAGGAAGTTTTATCATTGAGTTCAACAAGTTTTGGATGAGAATTTCTATGCTTTTTATGTGGCTGGGTTTTTTTCTAAAATGGGCCTTATTTGAGTGTCAGAATTTTATAATTTTTTATTCAGAGTAAGTCAAGTTACTCAACCTTGTAAAGAAAGTCATAATATCTTACATTAAATTTTAATATAGATTTTTAATTGTAAGTTTGATTATCTGTGATAACAAGAAAATTTTCATTGCTTCTCATATTTTCCCAAATTAATTGGGAAATCAAAGTGGACATTACTGAATGATTGCCAATGCCTTTGATCACCAGAAATCATTCAATGTTATATACTGAGTGCCATTCTCATTTTATTTTCATTTTGTTTTATATACAAGATTAATTTGAAAGTTCAATTTCATCATGGAACATGATGTATGTAAAAAAAATACTGCTGTGCACATCACTGCACATATATTTATTTGCACAGTACTATTTATTATTATTGCCATTTTATCATAAAATCATAGCTTGATGTAGGTTGGGAGGGAACTCTGGAGGTCATGTGGCTGAATACCTACACATAATTTCCTAATTTATCTTTCTACTTTACTTTTTTATCATCATTGACACATTTCCAAGAGATATTGAAATCACTTAGCAAGTACATTCTTCAAACAATTTCAGAAGCCAATGGGAAATTGCTTCTTTCTTTTCTGGCACTAAGTCCACCTTATGCAGCAAGCGCATGGCTTGTCAGATGGATCTGCATGATTTTCCCTCAACCCACCAACTTAAAAATGTCAGCCTTTGTAACAGATTTTCTCAGCTCTGTTGGGAAATTTCAACTCCCACGAGGCTTCAAAATTTACATAAACAAATTCTCCTACTCTTACATTTCATCTTTGCTCCTACTTTACAAACAAAACCAACAGGTATCTACTTAAATTTAGCGGCTGATGTTCCTTTAATCCTGACCCAGTCATTTGAAAAAATAAGACAGCCAACCTTTTTAAAAAGACAATTAAGAATGATATAACATTAAGGGGCAATTTGAAATAGTAGTATTAAAGAAACATAATTACTCCTTATCCAGAAAAAGAGCATAGAAACAGAAATAGTGATTTGAAAACCTTGTAGAAGGTTCTGTATTTCAAAGTTCTTATCTCATCCTCTTTGACAAAATAATTGGGCATCAGATGGTGAATTAATTCTTAGTGGACAGGTTAGCAAATCAAAATTAACATTCAAATTGGACCATTCTTGGATGCTTAAGTAAAAGAATAAAGATGAAATAGTTGTGAAGACAGAATTATCTTTATATGTTCTGAGATCCCTAAAGGACAGGTTCACTGTGAGGCTGATGTAAAGAATTATATTCTTAAGCTTTGGTCATTTTCCAGGACCAATAATTTTAGATTCCTAATCAGTATAAAATTCACTGGAGCAAGTTACAAAGAGCAGCTTCACTCTCATTCATACAGAAACACACTTTAAAGAATTCAGTCTAAATAGGTTTCAGTGTAATTTATATAGCTGCAAGGTCCTCCACGGTGCCAAAGTAGTGTGAGGAGCCCTTTGTGAAAATGAAACATGAGTCCATGGTGTCTAAGAGGTACAAAAACATATCCCTGTGGATACTTCTTTTTAATGCGTGCACCTGGGTGTGTTTATTACCTTGCACATTTTGAGTTTAGTTGATGTTTTTCTATATGATGAGATATTAAGAACTAATTATTAGGTTTGATAATGAAACCACACATACTTCAAAGGTGCTTCATACATTCTCTTACTTTTTTTGTTTTTGTGTTACTCTAACACACTGAGATATTTGCTATGCTACCTCTATATGTTGCTAGGCAGCAAGGCTTTACCCCCAAACTGTGAGATCTACTCTTCATGCTGAGAATCTTTCCTCAATGTTATTGAATATCCTCAGTGCCTTGAATCTTCTTGCTAAGAGGTTTTCTTGATTGAGAGTAACTGCTTCCAAAAGTCACTTGTTCTCTGTGGATTAGCCCTTTTCTCTGATAAGCACAAATCCTCTCATATTGTACTTCAAGAAACCCTGCAGCAGCTGAGTCATAGTCCCAATTGCTCTAAGCCCTTTGTGATTGTGCCCTACTGTATGCTGCATGTGCCAGTTGTCATGTATAAGAGAGTTTATGTGAAAAGTGATCTCAAAAAGGCATAAGGACAAAAATATTTATGAAATAATATGAAAATTATTGAAGGCTAATGAAAAAGTAATTTAAAGTCCCCAGTGTCCAGAGGAGGCAACAAGGCTGGTGAGGGACTTGGAACACAAGCCCTGTGAGGAACAACTGAGGGAGCTGGGTTTGTTTAGCCTGGAGAAAAGGAGACTCAGAGGTGACCTTATCACCTTCTACAACTTCCTGAAAGGTGGTTGTGAGGTGGGGATTGGTCTCTTTGTCCAGGCAACAGCTGACAGAGGACACAGTCTTAAGCTGCGCCAAGGCAAGTTTAGGTTAGGCATCAGAAAGAATTCTTCACTGAAACAGTGATTGGGCCCTGAAATTATCTGGCCAGGGAGATGGTGGAATTACCATCCTTGGGTGTGTTTAAAAAAAGACTGGACGTTGCACTCAGTGCCATGGTTTAGTTGATGAGGAAGTGTTAGGTTAGGTCATAGGTTGGACTTGATGATCTCAAAGGTCTTTTCCAACCTAGTTGATTCTATGATTCTTAATCTTGTCCTTTGTTTCTTTTTTTTTCTTTTCTTTTCTATTTCACCTAGGTCAAATTCTGGATGTGCTGGAGAAGCATAATCTGAGTGATAAAACTCTTGTATACTTTACATCTGACCAAGGGGCTCATCTTGAAGAAATTTCCAGCACTGGAGAAGTCCATGGAGGATACAATGGTATATATAAAGGTGAATATTCTCTTACTGTTCTTGAAAAATGCAAGAAGAAAGCATCTCCTTGGGTTTGCACCCAAACTGTAATAGACTATGTGGCCAAGGTCAAAATCTAATCAAAATAAAGTAAGAATGTCTGTTTTTATTCTTTTTAATGAAATTCAATGAGTCTTCTTGTCTCTTTATGAGACATTAATTTCTGTTCATTCTTTCAATAGGTAGAGGCTGTGTAATTTGTTTTCCACTCATATTTCAGTGGTCAAGATCAAATAAATCCACCAATTTTTGGAAAGCCATTCACCCAACTTGAAACTTTTAGTTGTAGAGATGACACAGTAAATTTTTCTTAGGTGTTTTTTGTTGTTGTTGTGGGGGGTTTTTGTTTTGGTTTTGTCTTTTAATATAGATAGTATCATAGAACTGCAAAATCTCATAGCAGTTGAGCCTGGAAGGCATCTCCCAAGGTCTGCAGTTCCAGCCCCTGCAGAGCAGGGTCAGCTGTAGCATGTTGCTCAGGATTGTATCCAGCCAAGTTATGAAAATCTCCAGTGGTGGAAACTTCATGGCCTCCTTGGGCAACTTTCTCTAGTGTTTGATCACACTCACCACAAAACAAAACAAAACAAAACAAAAAACGAACAAACAAACAAAAAAAACCCACAACTTTTTCATATGTTTAAATGGAGTTTTCTGTGATTTAGTTTTTCCTCTTGCCTGTCAGTGACCCCCCACTGAAAAGAGTCTGGCTCTGTCCTCTTTTCTCAGGTAAATCCATGTAATCCCTACAGATGCATAAGATCCTGCTAAGCATTTTTTTTCTCCAGGATGAACATCTCCCTCAGCCTCTCCTCATGTATTGAATGCTCCAGCTGCTTAATCATTCATCACCTGTCTTTGAACTCATTCTAGTATGCCCATGTACCTTGTACTGGGGAGTTCTGTACTTGGACCCGGTGCTCCAGGTATGTCTCACCGGTGCTGAGCAGAGAACAGGACTTGCCAGAAGCATTCTTCCTCCTGCAGCTCAGAGTGATGTTGTCCTTCTTTGCCAGAAGGGCACATTGCTGGCCTGTGTTCAGCTGGTTGCTCATTAGAACCCTCCAGCTCCCCTCTGCAGAGCTACTTTCCAGCCAGTTACTCCCCAGCCTTTGCTTTGATAGAGGTTACTGCTGTGAAGATGCAGGGCTTGGTATTTCCTTTGCTGAACTTAATGGGGTTCCTTTTAGCCCATTTCTCCAAGTCTATCAAAGTCTTTTTGGATGGTAACACAACTTTCCACTCTTGCCAGATTTATATCACCTGCAAAACTTAAGAAAGGAAAAAATTCAGGCATATAGAGTAAGCAATAACCATACAGAGAGGTTTCAAGCAAGAGGACTCCACAGTTTTTAGTCAGCAGGTATCTGTCTGAGAAATGACCCTTATATTTTAAGAGAGCTTCAAAGGAAATGCTACACGAGAAAAACAAGGGATGCCAGAGTTATGAGGTCTATCAGATGGGTCCCCTTGGGCTAACACCAGAGTGAAATGTATCTTGAACATTAGCACATAGGCCTTGCATAGTGATTTAAGTAATTAAGGAACCATATGGTTACATATCTGTAGCTGTAGGCACAGCCTGAGGTGTTTTAGAAGCTCTAAAAAATATTTGCCTTCTAGAGTGCCAGACATAAGGTGCAGGATAAATTATAAGGGAGGAAAAAATACACTTGGGAATATGTCTTCTTGAAGAACTCTGATTAAGTGGAGCCTTTTCTCTCAAGCCTTGCAAACTTTTGTATTCATACTTACAATGCAGAGAAAAAATTGAAATGGATCTTACCTGGATTAAGAAGAAAATCTGATTGATAGGTTTAGTTGGGTAGAAATGGGGCTTATTTTTAGAAAAAAGGAAAAAATTTGTGGTTTGCAGTTAACACCTGTGATGTGCTGACAAATGAGTTACAAAATAATCACAGTGTAAGAAACAAAATTATTATTTGATGAGAGACATTCTTAATAAAATAAAAAGAAATTAAAAGACCCAGGCAATTAGTTGAATAGGCTTTTAACATTCTAAAATACAGTTAATTCTGCTTTATATTCCACTCCCTCCATATCAAAATCATTCCTTAATTTAACAGTTATATTATGCATCATTTTCCAAAGGACTTAAGTAGAAATGAACAATTAATTACATAACTAGCAATTTTCATACATAGGATTTTATTCATATTAAAAGTCACATGGGATGAAAAGTGTCTGTACATCTCTGGCAGAGTTAATGAGAACCAGACCTGTGAAGCCCCAAGACTCAGGCACTGACAGAGAGATATGCCCAAAAAAGCAGAAAGACAATCTTTATGGTCTTGTGCTTATGTGTGCACACACCAGGAATTTGCTTCCTGTGGTGTGTAGTATAAAAAAAAACCTGTGAGACATACACATCCTTTCTCCCTCCCTGTCGCTGCTAGTCAATCTCCACTACTTATCTTTTTGTATCTGAGTGGTGTATGAATGCAAATATGAATCAAGCCACTTAACCTTCTTGTCAGAGCTGGAGCAGCATGCTCAGCAGTAATTGGTTCTGCCCTAAAATCAAAAGCTCTCAATCGATCTCCAAAACTCTAACTCACTAATTTCTCTTGATACCTAGCCAAATAAGCACCAATAATAAAATTTAAGAGGGGTTTGGAGAGTTAAGCTGGTGCTGCAAAGCTCAATGCAAAAAGGGGAAATTGCTGTTTGAAGATTTTATTACTCTGGATTCTAACTATTCGCCATAAATTTGGATAGCCCTTGAAATTAGAAACCAGAGCTAACATAGTGTTTAACCAATTGCTGTTGTACACAGTCTGGTTTATTTCTGCAGCATTCCTTTTCAGAAGACATTATATAATAATACTGAAGTGATGGATCAAAATCTCTTTCCAGTGACCTTTTTCTGACAGTTGGTTATCAGGATATGTATGGTAAATAAAATCCCTAAGAAGATCCTAATCCTGGACAGTATGACCTTGGTTTAAGATGTGAATCCTGACAATTTAGATTCTACAAAGATTCTTAACATTAATTATATAATTTTTTATCAGATAAAGATGAATTTCCACTTTGAGTCTTTTTAAAGTCTGAGCATAGCCTCTATTGCTTGTCCATGAGAATTCAGTGCTTTCATTTACTATTTTGAAACAGGACAGTTGCAAATTTCATGGAACACCTTGAAGTTTAATAACATTTCCTCAATGATATAGCACAAAGGAGGGAAAATTCTATATCTTCCCTAGCTTAGATTTGTTTTGTATACTTTTACTTTGCCTCTTCCAGAGGCAAAAACCAGAAAATTGTCTCTTCCATCTCTCTTATGATTTTTGACTGATGAGCTTTTACTTGTCCCTAATTTCTTGTTATTTTCCTGTGTGAATTACTTCCCTTTCAAAACTGAAGTAAATGTACTGAAATAGTAAGGGGCTTAACACAGTGTAGCATCAAGGTACCTCACTATTGTTTTTGGGTATTTTTGCAAAGGGTTACAGGCTGTTTTCTCTTTTTGTTTCCTGACTGTTAGTTAGATTTTGATTCATGACAATCCTTTGTCTCCTAACACATGATTAATGTTCCAGTAACTTTTCCTAAAGGTCTTTGTCAAAGGCCTTTCAAAGGTTTAAATCTAGATACAGCTTCTAAAACAAAAAATAGTGGCTGTTTTAGTAAGAATTTCTTCACAACAACTGAAGGCCTTCTTACCTGAACTCATGAAGTACTTCTTGGATTTGTACGAGATACTATTAATATTTTAATTAAATTAAAAATGTTAACAATTTAATTAATATGTTGATATTAACATTTTTATATTGAAAAAAAGGAAAGTAATAGGTGTAACTGAAGTATCTTCTTAAAACTTTCTATGTAATTTTTCCAGGGTTTTGTGGGTTTTTTTTTTTTTAGATCTGTAATATTTGTCAGTTGAAAGTATAGAACATTAAGGTATTGCTTGTGTATATGGTTTCCAGGATACCTACACTGACTTCTTCTAAGGTGTTTTTCACTAACTGCCCCACTGAAGCATGTCCACTTGACCTAGTCACCATAGTTTTCCTTTAGGAGCAGATATAAAGTTAGTTTTTCCAAATACTTTGGATTTCTACTTTCAAATAAGATGAATGGAATAAATAAATGAATATAATTTCCTCTATATTAACAAGATGTAGACTGATTTAAAGGAAACCATTATATTCTTCTTTGGTACCCTGAGATTCTGAATCTAAATATTTTGTGGTAATTTCTATTTAGTTTCTTAGTGAGTAATTTCTTGAAATAGCCTCAGTGTACTATTATATATATATACACATAATTTATAGCAGTAAACAATGAAGGCAGTAAGAACTTTTCTCTACACTTTTTCTCACTATAATATTTCACTGGTACATATGCAGACAGTACAAGTCCTCCCTTGCTATCACTTGTTGACATGTGTCCCACTTTGTCACATACAGGATTTTCTGTTCAATCTCCTTACATCTTAGTGTCTTTTGGATATGTTCATTTTGCCTATACCTCAGGCCTGCATTAGAAACAGTCTTTCTTTGTACTTAGGAAGCACTTAGCACAATACGGACACTTGGTTACTGTCATGCTGCCAGAGTGGGTCATGAGTTCTGCTGCTAATGGAAGTGGAACCAAACACTGATAAAGCCAAACTGTGTGGAAAACATTCATGTCAAGTGCTTTGTGCCTCAGAAATAGGTACTATGATAGTTATTTGTTAATATCCATTAAAAATAATAATTAATGTTTCCTAAGCATTTAGACCCTGATTTTTTAAAAAATCTACTACAGGTCTTTGAGACCAAAACAAGAAATTAATAACCAATATTTTTTTAAAAAATTTATTACTGTAAAACAAGTTTATATACTGCAGTGATAAGTTAGTTCAGCAGGGTTTCTTGAAGCTGTTAGTAAACCTTTTCCTCCCTGTAATCCACAAAGAAATCAAGCTGACCGTTACTTTGACCCCAGGAATCATGCTGTGGCATATCTAGTGATATTTGTTGGAGTTTACTTTTGACTTGAAAGAAAGCAGTAGTTGATCTTTTTTTCAAATGTACTGTATTTTTATATTCTCTCTGAAGTGATCCAGATTTTTAAATAACAAACCCATCTTGTCATTTTGACTGAAACAAAAATTATCTTCAGAGATCACTTCATTTGATTGGAAGAAATGTTAGATGAGAAACATCCAAATGAGCCATGTCTATTCCATTCACCTGTACAAGAATAGATCAGATTAAAAATTAACAAAAGCAGTACACAAAACAATTTAAAAATAAGTAAAATAAAGAGTAAAATTTCATTGAAAATAAATTGTTGTTCAACCATTTTATAAAATAAGGATTAGTAATCACTCTTGATTGTTGATATTTGTGTCATAAAGTCCAGTATAAATGGGTAGAATAATTAATATCTTTGTGTTTTTCTATCATTTGAGCAAATAAATTGGGTTTGGAAGCTTTGTTTTTAGAAGAATATATGAAGGAAAGGATAGTATGGTTATAATCCAGGTGGTTTAAGAAAGTTATTTAAAATAGTTTTCATTATTCATTATTCATAATGTTAATAGTGATTTACTGCAGAGTTCCCCTTTATATATCATCCTTTGTAAAAGCTCTGTTGCCAGAGTTAAGTAATAGCAGTCAATTTAAACCAGAGGTGGGGGGGGGAAGATATATTCTTTTAACTTAGATTTGAAATGAGGTTAAAATGGAAATTTGACATCATGTTTTGGATGACTGCAGAGAGTTATGTCTTTATTTTGCCTGCTCCTGCAGATTTTTCAGGAAAGGTGAATGTAGGCTATTGTTCAATATAACACTGAAAGGTGCAACTACTCAGAAAGCGTAGATGGCTAAGCAGGAAAATGCAGCCTGGTGCGTTTTGTGCTGTTTTAAAAACATTTTTAGAAGAATTTAAGGGAACAAAAATAACACGAAGGTAGGTTGCCTAGTGTTTCCCAGGCATACAGGCAACTAGGCTGCAGACTTTTCTATGTTTCTATGTTGTCAAGTCTGAGCAAAATACAAAACTGATGAGCCAGGTCCTTAAATATCTAGATACTTTGTTTCAAAATAATGATATTTTGTTGATATTCTTTTATTTCGTTGCCATTTAGATGTTTGCTACATGTTTCAAGCAACCTTGATTTATTTTTTCTTTAAGGAAAAAAAAATGCAAGTATCTTGTACAGAGTTTAACAGCTAGAGTTTTAAAGATGATGAATGTCCAGGGATTTGTAAGCGTGTAATGACATAAAGCACCTGCAGTCACTAAGCACAATTCCAATAAAAATGAACACGACGTAAGCAGAGATAATAGAAGACAGTCTTCTGCAATGACCTGTAATTCCTGCCCTGATTCCCTGCTATTCCCAGTCTCCAGAGATGTAAAAAAATATATGCTCCAATTAGCCTTTTGAAAGGAAAACAGCAGTCACTTCTTCATAGATGTAAGTGAGGAGAAAGCCCTGCTGTGGAATTCATTTTACTTTTTCTACTTTACAGCAGACCATCACTCTGTGGAGTGTTCTTTTGTGCTTGGGTAATGTGCAATTTTTCTGGCCTTTTCTGCTGATTCAAGAAAATTGTACTGTGAACCTAAGAGCTGTGAAAGTGACCCAATATCTAGGTTTTAAGAATTTCAACATGTGTGAGAATCAGATTTAGCACGTAGTTTGAAATCTCTCTGTCTTCAGATAACACAGGAGACAAAAGTAGAACAAGACTTTATTTAAACATCCAGTCTAGCTAGCACTCTTACTAGGTTCAGACAGGCATAGAGAAATAAAAGGAACATCATACCAAAAGCTGCCTAAGGTATAGATCAACTCTTAGTGTTGTCTGCTGTTGATACCATTCAGCCATAAAGCTGCTGTCATGTGTACACAGAATTAGGATCTGGCTCATTAACTAAATCATCTCCCTGACGTAGCTGTTCACTAAAAGTGTGTTAATTTGAAGATATCTGTAATTTTATGGCCTTGCACTTGAATTTTTATTTGGCTTTAACAACTCCCACTCAACTGGATTTTCTATGCACTATAGCCCAATCAAGTTACTAATCTTTCCTGCTGTGTAGCACCTAATTCCCAACAAACTTTGAAAAACCCAATCACTGTTGTACAGGGCTAGACTCATCTTTTCTACAGAAGATGGGCACAGCCTATTGACATCTACACTGATCTTGACCCAAGTGCATTAACAACTGATCAGCATACTTTTGGGTGAGCACTTCCTTCTGCTGACAGGGTTCTACGTATCACCAAATAACACTTTATGAACTTATATCTATATTTTCTTTAGAGTTGTGTTTTGACAATAATATTTTACTAGAATGTAAACAAAAATAGGACATGAATCTCATTCTTGAGTTTTAGAATAGGTAGTCACATACTTCATCATGAGAATGGAATTACATTTAACTCAGCAATGACAGTAAACTTTTAAGTGTTCTAGAAGACACTCAACATCCTGCTGAGATCTGATCTTGACACTGTTTGCAAAAAAAACTTAAGCAATATTGTCACTTGACATAAAGCTGAATATTAGAAAGTCTAATTTCCAATGTCAGACTAGATGTGTTCCTGACTATTCAATATTATGAATTCTGATAAATCCCATGAAAAATAAAATAAGCAAAAATCTGGTAAAACAAAGAATCATGAGTTAATGGTCTTTCAGTCACAAGAAAATAGAAAAGTAAATTTATACTAAAAAGACTTGTCTGTCTTGAAGTTACTACGTACCTTTACAAACAGTGAAAATCCTGTAGAAAACCAGGTGGAATCTGAACCCCTTCTGCTGAAATGGAAAAGATCATTGAGAAGTCAGTAAAATAGACAGCACGTAGAACAAAGCCTGGGGTCAATACCAAAGGTATTGACACCTATGAGATGTTCTGGGTGTTTAAGATGCTGATAAAACAGAACTGTTGAAAGACTTTGATGTGATGTTTTTTTGGGTTTTTTTGTTTTGGTTTTGTTTGTTTGTTTGTTTTGTTAGTTTGTTAGGTTTGTGTTTTTGTTTGTTTTTTTTGTTTTGTTTTGTTTTGGTTTTTTTTGTGTTTTGTTTTGTTTTTTTTTGTTTGTTTGTTTGTTTTTAAGGGAGATACAGGAAAAAAATAGTCCTGTAGTAGTTTTTACTGAACCATTAATTGCTATTTGATTCATTTAATGGCAGAAGTCCAACCCATATATTCCTGGTTTTCTAGACATTTTTATTGTATAAAATAATCTCAATTTATTTCCAAATGTCCCTGAACAGGTTTAACCCATCCAAAACCCATCTGTTTAATGGAGGTTTCTTTTTCAAGTGATATATAAATTTCGAAGATCACCCTGAAGTGCTCTACATAGGCACAACTATGCAGGACATTGGTAACACCATCTGTGATGCCTCTTCATACAGAGTCATGTCAATTATTTATTTAGTAATGATGAACATGCTGTCATAGAATAAACCCATTGTCCTTCTGCAAAAGGTGTTGGGAGGATTGGGCAGTAGTTGTGAGGATGGATCTTCTAGAAACAGTAAATGACTGTAAGTCACTGTTGAATGCAATCAGTAGATAATGCATTTGATGCAACTGTGTTGGTTTGGAATGCAAAAAGTTCTTCACAGCATCCTGAAAGTTATCATCACTGAAGTGAATTTCTTTCTAACGCATTGAATTGGAGAATTCAGTAACATACTTAAATTCTATATAAAGTCATTAGGCACCATTTTTAATAAAAATATCATGTACCTCCTCTGGGCTCATACCTGAGACATGTAGGTATAACTAATTTTTTTTGAATTCCTGTTTTTTTGGTTATAGGTTCACATATCTATGGGGCGTACTATCTAGACCAATTCTTATGTGAAGATTCCAATGAAGTGCTTTTTAATCTCCTACAACTACTTTTTTTTTTTTTTGTGTAATTTCAATGCATTTTATAAGCTCTGTCTAATACATATTAGTAAATTTATAGTGAGAAAGTACTAAAGAAGGTAGAAAATCTAGAAAATTAAGAATCGGATAAATATTTCTAATGGAAAGATTCTAACTAGACAGAATGTTTAATATTTGGAAATTGAATCTTATGGGGTGGCATCATCTTAGAAGAATTTGATTTCTCAGCAAACGAAACTCATTTTTTCAGGTGGAAAATCAACAAACTGGGAAGGAGGTATTCGTGTGCCAGGTCTTCTCCGTTGGCCTGGAGTGGTACAGGCTGGTGCCTCTATTGATGAGCCAACGAGCAACATGGATATATTCCCTACCATAGTTAAACTTGCAGATGCACAGTTACCCTCTGACAGGTATGTTCTGTAGTCATCTCTGCTTTAGAGAAATTGTCATGAGTTTTTTATACATTCTGGTGATGTCTATTAAGATAGAGGTGAGAATGTAAATAAGGAACTAGGTTTTACATTTGCAATATTATGTTGTCTCTTTTCATACTGACATACTGATAATGTTTTACAGAAATATTGTATGTAAACACAGTTTAACTCACAGAACAAGCACCAAACACCAAAAAAATAACAGAATATCATCAGAGCAATATACTGTCAAACTTTGAATTACTTACGAAAAGCAAAAATGAATGTATCAAAAAAGGTTCTGTTCTGATGAGTGAATTTGGTGGAAAAAGAAACTTTAAGTGTAAATTACTTTAAACTTCATGAGCTTGGCCTTGACCTGCTTAATATCACAAAACACATCAAAATGCCAGCTAGGTTTTTCTCACAGTTTTGTTTAGGATTTTTTGTTTTGTTTGGGTTTTCTTTTCTCTTTACCTAGTTGGTCAAAATAATCCCATACAGAGTTTTGCAGTCTCAGAAGAAAAGCCATTGGACTTCCACAATTCATAAGATGCTTTTCTGATGCTGTTACATCCCCAAGCTTTTATCCTGTTTGAGAGATACACAGTCTCAGTGGCAAGGTGCCTCTGCCTAAATGCTGTTGCTATCCAAATCAAGTGGAGAAACCTGTTGATATGCATATGCTTTGAACACACTTATGATTCACAAATCACTTCTGAGCACAAAGCATCAAGAATCCACATGGGAAAGCCCAATGGTGAGCAGAGTCACTCTGTTAATTATTGTTCATTGAGTGTTTGAAGGAAATGGCAGGGCAGGAGAAGTCTAAGGCATGAAAAATTAGTCAGGTTGGTCCTGAGAGATGCTCTAGAGACAATAATTCTGTCGAACCTCAGAAGTTCTCATTGTTCTTTATGTGGCAGATTTTATGCATTTTGTTTTCATATTGCTTAAGGGAATACTAAGTACTGATGTTTTCTTTGATCTCCTTTATAGAAATTCAAATATACTTGTGTAACTTCCACTTGTAGGTTGTTCCACTGTGATTCTTCTGTGTTAGACTGATGCCATAAGTACTGCTTCATCTTAGATCATGGACTAGCTTGAAGTATTTTTGTTCCAGCAGCTGGGTTCTTATAGCTCCACTGAAATCTTCCTAAGAAATAAGAAAAATTAATATAATTAGTATTCTGTCACTGTGAGGGAGCAAGTTAAAAAGGAACAGAAGAGATGCTCCTAGTTAAGAAAGAGAAATTAGTAATAGGGAAGAAAAGTCTTGAATATTACTCTGAATCCAGCAGCTGCAGTAATGCTTGAGTACTAGAGACATTTTTCTGGAGATGCGTTTTCCCCCATCAACAGGCTCTACAACAGAAAGTGTTTAATAGACATGCATTGGTTAATGAGCAAGCTTGCAAGACAAGAGTCTGTTGCTTGGGCAAGAAAACGTGAAAAACTGAAAGTGGGAAAGACTGTTTCAACAGACCCCCACAGACAGGGATTCACTCAGATGGAAGTTATCAGACAAAATAATTTCAGAATTCCAGGAAGTTTTCCTGCCCATCCTTTGAAAAAAGGATCCTCTGAATGGCTTTTTTGCATACAGTTGCTGACAAGAATTTATTCATCACACATGACTTAAAAAAGTAAACTTAGTACCTGTCTTGTAGTAGTTACACTAATGTGAAAAATGTTTTATGTAATGGTAATGAAATGATCATGTATGTAAAGATACTGAAAATCAACATAGACCTTTTAAAACTACTTATAAGCTTCAAAAATTTTATGAGATGTTCCTCAAAATGCTTGACAAAGAAGTACTTGCTGATCTATATATCAGCAAAAAGTAATTTCTTATAAAACTTATGGAAAATTTTTTAATTCATACCAGGTCAAAAATGCAGACTGTGGTTTCTCCCCTGTCAGCTGATGTCAGCAATTCAAAGGTTTAATTTAGGGAAACAGTTAAAAGTCTTGCTGATTTTATAACTCAATTTTTATGTAAATGGACTGATTCCTTCAAAGCATGATCAAATTGTCCAGCAGCATTTAGAGAATTTATATACATTTATGTGTATGTGTGTGTTTCTACTTTATAAATGCATATTTAAGCAGTTGATTTTCAAATTTGAAATTACCACTTCTGTCTTAAATTCTGGCATACATAATATGCTGGACAGAGATATTACCACTACTTCTGAGGATACTAGCACAGAACAACATATTTTCTCTCTTTGGCCAGACTACTCCCAAATACTCAAACAGGTATTTGTGAAGGACTGTGTTGTAGCAATTTATTCTGTTATGTCTGTTCACTTTCTCAGAAGTGAAAAAAAAAAAAAAAAAAAAAAAAAAAAAAAAAAAAAAAGGAATTGAGGGAATTATTCAAAATGGCAAAATGTAAAATTGTTTCCTTAGGGAAGAACTGCTGAAGATTTTTCTCGAAATTGACCTGTTGGAGGTGGCCATTCACATTTGGGTTTTTTTAAGCAGCCGATGAGCAGAGTTATATTATCTTCTCAGGAAAGTGAAGTTTGAATTATTTTTCTGATTTTGAAATGCTTTCTAACTCAGGATTATTGATGGACATGATCTGCTACCTTTACTTCAAGAAAAAGTTACTCAATCTGAGCATGAATTTCTCTTCCATTACTGCAATGCATATTTAAATGCAGTGCGCTGGCATCCAAGAAACAGTAAGTAAACTTGCCTGTTCACATTTTAAATATTTAATATAATTTTTATTGCAGCTTGAAAAGAATCAGGAGGAAGCCTTGGGCTATAGTAACGAAAAAGTTGTTTAAAATATCTAGCCTTTTCACTTCTCTTTCACTTTTGTCTTTGCTGTTACATTCCTATTCACCATTTCACTGTTTGACATTATTTGGTTGTTATGTATTAATGTTAAATATGAATGCAATACTGAGATCTATATTATCTGAAAATGCCCTTTTTTTAAACCCTCATGAGAGAGAGGCTGTGCAACAGAATGAAGCAGACAATGTTGACTCTTACATTGTCCAAAAAGTGCACAGGTAATAGGATGGTTTGCTGAATAACAGCACAAGTATGGTGCCAGCCTGGCCATTTTTATTATTCAGATAGAAAAACATAGAAGAATCACTGAGTCAAAGTCTTGATTATCCAAGAAATGAATATAATCTTGTAGAGTCTCTTTTCATGCTTTTTATGAATGACATAATTCTATTTTGTAGGCCAAGGGAAAAAGCATTTATCACTGATTTGCTCTTTTTTACCTTACATCTCACTGTTTCTGGTAGCACCTTCTACATTAACCAAAGCATATTTCCCCTTCTATAAAAATCTCTGTGCTGAATAAACACAGATTTGTCCCATCTCAGTTGACATTGGAAGTGATGACTTGTGTTACAGATACAAAATAATGATCCAAAACAAGCTTTGGCCTAGAATTTTTTTATTTAAGTGTTTTGGGAAGGACTTGTTTAATAGTTACTATGCTAACTTAAAGTATTTGGAAACTCTGTCTTCTTGGTCATCTGTAGGATGACTCTCTACCTGTCTTGGACTTTAATCTAGGAAAAGGGAAAATATTACATATAATATTTATTTAGCATTACTGTGCATTTGATAAATGTCTTGCATTTGATAAATATTCATAACGAAGAACCAAGCAATCAGATCTAGAACCATTTTGTATCTGGTGTTGGATGAAGTTATTCTGCAGCATAATGGGAAAAGTGGGCAGAGAAACTGTTTTTCTCAAACATACACCTTTGCAAGATGATGTAACCCTGAGGAAAGAGTCATCTTTATTATTCACTGAAAGGGAATGTGATGGTAAATGAATGTGAGCAACAATGGGGGACTAGTCTACTGTATTTACTCAATGAGCAACAGCAATGTAGAATGTGATCCTTCCTTTATCCAAGGCATTCAAATTATAAAGCCCACTCAGAACCTGGCAATAACATTTTCATAACAGTGGGATGTCTTTTGTACAGAAGGTTGTTGTTGTTTAATTCCAGACAGCAACTAAGCCTGACAGAGCTACTCTGTGGCTCTTTCTGGGATGGGGAAGAGAACTGGAAGGGTAGAAGTGAGGAGATTCATTAGTTGAGATAAAGACAGTTTAATAGATAAAGCAAAGGCCATATGTGTCAGTCAAGCAAAACAATGTTATTTCCCATTAACAGGCAGGTGTTCAGCCATCTCCAGGAAAGCTGGCTTCCATCACACATAGTGGTGACCTGGGAAAATGAATGTCATCACTGAATATCGCCCCTTCCTCCTTATTTCTGCAGGTCTCTGTGCTGAACATGATGTCATTTGGTCTAGGATATGCCCTGGGCCAGTTGGGGTCAGCTGTCCCAGCAGTGTGCACTGTGGACCCCCAGCTCCTTGTGCACCCTCAGCCTGCTCACTGGTGGGATGGAGGGGAGAGGCAGAAGAGCCTTGTCTGCTCAGTAGTAAATAAAACATCCCTGTTTTCAGCACAAATGTGAAGCACAGCCCCAAAGTAGCTACTGTAAAGAAAATTGGTTCTATTCCAGATAAAACA
Source organism: Sinosuthora webbiana (assembly GCA_013397395.1). Classification (NCBI taxonomy): domain Eukaryota; kingdom Metazoa; phylum Chordata; class Aves; order Passeriformes; family Sylviidae; genus Sinosuthora; species Sinosuthora webbiana. Next base: position 7,848 of record VXBN01000225.1, on the reverse strand, counting down.
AACACAACAGGTTTTTGATATTCTGCCTTGTCAACTTACATTGTAGTGAGAGTAGACAATAGCCAGGTATTCCTCTCTATTGTCTTATGTACCAGTCTTTTGTGAGGGCTTCACACCATATTCAGCATCTTCTGCACTTCTCTGGTAATGGGCCTTAACCCAATTGTCCAACTAGGAGTGCTCATTCGTTCATTAAACATGTAATTCCTAATAATTTCAAAGATGCACTTTTTGAAGAACAAAGCAACAACAGCTTAGAAGAGAAAGCTTACAACTGTTAAGGAAAATGTGATGAGTGTATTTATTGATTAAAGTGCAAGGTAATGGTACATATACTGTGTATATGCACTTATTAATGCATATATCATGAGATTTCTTTTTATATTTATTTTCTGGGAAGTCTCAGTTTGCATGTCAGTGCAACTTGCATTTTCCACTATGTTTTCTAGACACTCAAAGTGTAGAATTAGCTTTGATCCTCAGGAAAAATGCATATACCCATAATTGAGAGGAAAACTAAATTCTGCTTAGCTATTTGGTCCCTTTTTAACTGCATCACCCCACAGTTCCTTTAGTAACTTAATCTTTGCCATTATTAGATTTCCAATGTGGTTGAGTCCAGACCCCCTTTTTTTGTTTAATTTTTGACTCTTAAATATATATATGAAACAGGCAGATGTAGCATACATTAAATTTTTGGTAGCTGCACATCTTTCCCTTGCATGCAAGATTCCAGTCTGACTGGAGCAGGCATGTTTCTCACATCGTTCAGGGAAGGTCAGAAACTTCAGAGTGAGCAATTACCATTTTGCATTTATATATTTAGAGGCTAAGAGTTCCTCATAACCAAATCAATACACATCTTCATTAAGTTATATTAGTTAGGTCAGTTATTGCATTCACAATGTACTTTCCCCTTCAGCAGTCCTTTGAAGGAGCTTTTAGAGGATGTGTGCTATGCAATGATCTTCTCAAACAAGTCTTCAGAATTCAAACCCTGTGCTTTCTACAGAGTCATGAGGAAAATAATCTCTTGGTTTTTCATTTTTTTTTCTCTTTTCTTTGTCTTTCTCAGCTGCAGAAACAAGCTAACACCATTTTTTCTTCATGTCAATTTGACCCGCATTTTACCTCATGCTAGAAAATAATGCACATAATTCTTCACATTCTGAATTTTAAAAAATGAATGGAATATCAGGCAATTTTCTTTTGCTCTCACAGACTTGTGCATGCTGATATTTCACAGAATCACAGAGTTACAGAATAAGATGAGTTGGAAGGAACCCACAAGGATCACTAAGTCCAACTTGTTATAATTGCCTTGGAAACAGCCAAGATACATAGTCCTTGAAGGATGATTTTCTGTTATTTTAAAACCTTATAAATATATCTAATTCAATTTATCTATTAAAAATACAGAGAGGAAGACATAAAAAAGTACAGTGATTTCCCATTATCAATACTTTTTCTGCACAGCTGCCTGGTATACCGTAGAAGTACCAATACATGAAAGCAACATCATCAGAAAAAAAACACTACATTTTCTTTCTTCATAGTAGGGCGTAATTACCTAGTTTTTTTAAAGCATTGAGTAATTTTTTTTTTAATCATCAAGCATTTATATTGAAAATAAAACAGATGTAGCATCTGTCTTTACTTTCTTGAGCTGAGACACCCAAAATTTTGTATTGCTTTCTGTGACGTACATCAGATGATACTTTGGCCTGTTTTAAGTGTGATCACGAGTTCTTCTGCTTGAGCAAGTTGACCAGCACTTTTGTATTTGCTAACTTTATAATTTAGCATAACTGAGTACGAAAAAGCTACCAAGAGCACTGTCTCCAGCATATTACTGGCATATGAAGTACTATTAAAAATGCATTGCTATGACAACTTAATTATAAGGGGAGGATTAATCAGATACAGAGCAAATCTATAGTTGAATGAAACCGCATCTTTCAGGTTTCACTGATTGTGTGCAAAATTTTGATTTGATAAGGAGGAAATACATTGTAATGCAGTGTAATAAACATTGAGAAATATAATGCAATACAGTTGGCATTATAAAGAGATAATGATCTTCACAGTATTTTGGTACTACTGATGAAAATATACTAGTGTTTCTGATAAATGTTTCAATGACTTTACTAGCAGCACTTCACCTTTTCTGTTTCAAAATGGAGTTAGGTATTCCGTGGAGTATGTCATTCAGTAAACAAAAGGAGATTTTCCATGGCAAGTTCAATTTAAGTAGACTAGACTGCAGCGACAAACTAGCTTATTGTGCAAATATAATGAGTTTAATGATAGTAGAAATACAATGAAAAGCTATATATAGAAATTCCCCACTTTGCTTCACTTAACAAACAAGATACATTTCAATTAGTGTTTATGTTGACTTCTTGAATGTTGTGATCTACCTCAGTTGCTGAAATTATTTCAATCAAATTCACCAATGTGGGATTCTTTCTGTAATATCACAGAATTCATAGCTATTCTGATTCCTGGCTGTTGCAATGTTCTCCAGCATTCAACAGTATTTCATGAGACATATTTTGTTCTATGGCTAGGGGTTATAGGCCCTTTCAAGTCATTAATTTAGCCTTGTTCTTCATTTTCAGCTGTAAAAATTGAAGGTTAAAAACAAAAAAAGTAAATGAGAGAGAAATATTTTTGTTTGCGGCTTTAAGACTGAATATATAGGATAAATTTACAGAATAATGTTTTGGGTTTTTTTAAGAGGTTGCTCCAGATTTAGTTTGACTCCAAGACATTGGAGTCATAATAAAGAGAGGACAAAGCATGAAAATATGCTCAGAAGGGTCATTTTGTAACAACTTGTGGTTTGGACAAGTGCAACCTTTCTTGTGAAATTGAGTTAAAATAAGACCTCTTTCTGAAGAAATTAAATATGAGAAATACCTTCCACTTTTCCTTACCTCTCAAAAGCCCAATGCATACCCTAAAGGGTAGTGAGGGTTACCTTATAAATAAGGGAGCTTGCATTATTTATGGAGCCATTCTTAGCTTAACTTTTTGTAATATCACATTCAGTGTTAATAGTTAAAAACTGTAAAATGAATTCATATGCTTATAGCACTGGCTTGTGAGCACAATATTGTACTCAGAGGAAAAACATAAAAGTTGGAGCTTAGACAGGTAAAATAAACTGGAAAACTTCTATAAAGCTCTAGAACCAGCTTGAAATGTTTTTTCTACAGTCAAGTTCTCAGTGTGAGGGTAGGTGGATCTAGCGGTTGTCTCTAGCAAACAGAAATGCATTAATGTGTATATAAGGGAGATTTTGTTATGTGGTGCAAAACACTTGTTTGTAAATGCCTGTCCTTCCTTGTTTGGTCCTCTTAGTGCATCTAAGAAATATAATTATCCAGACATCCACAAAGTAAATTGTAGTGGTTTTAAAAGCAAAACAAATGAGAGGCTCCAAGTCACAGATACAATTTAATAGGAAGAAAAGGAAAAAAATAAAGGTAAAATAAAAATACATGCAATAATACAAAAGACCACTGACAGAGTCAGAATACAACCTGATCAAGGTGATGGAAGCAGTCCAGATGAGGTGGTCTTCCTGAAGCAGTGATCCCGTAGAAAGGTCTGGTAGCTCGAGTCCTCTGGGAATCCAGTGGGTAAGCCCCCCATACTGTCCCAAACCCCAGATTATATCCATGTGAGAATGCTTTGTTCCTCCCCCTGGGCGGAGCATCTCACAATAGGATGTAGGTCCTGCAGGGGGATCCTTGATGAGCCATTAAACAGAGATAACTCCCTCCACGAGTTATCTATGAGTCATGGGCAAGGTGTTGATGGCTCATTAACAGAAAATAACCCTGAGGGAAGGGCCCCCGGGAAGGGCACAGTCCCACCTGGATTTAACATGAAGATGGTGATAGAATACTTTGTGCCCAACCCAGGACATAAATGAACAGTTCTGTTTGCTCTGAATTAGAAAGTATTAGAGTTTTTCCTATGTACTTAGTATTTTAAAGATCTCTCTTAATATTGCTTCCACTTTCTGAATATAAACAAGAAATTTCAAATCATTCATTCTCTAAAGCCTCATATAATTTTTTTTTCCTTCTTTTTTTTTCTTTTTCTTTTTTTTTTTCACTTTCTTAGTAATAACAGAGGAAAAATTTCAGTGTGCGTGCTTGTCATACACAGAAGACCCATTGGCAGAACTCATGCCCTTACCTAACTTTTCCTATTCTTTTTGCTTGCTTCCCTGAGGAGTTTTTTCAGTTTATGTTTTATTTGTCTTCTCTGTGGGGGAAAAAAGGACTTAGAAATTGTTGTTACAGATTAGTAAAGATTCACATTAATCCTGAGAATGCCAACAGTTTTAGGTGCTTTCATTGCTTAACAGTACAAGGGAAGGCAAATTTAATAGAAGCTTGATCCAGAAATTTCCTCTTTTCCACAACATCTTCAAAGGAGAGTCACACTACCGTGTGACTTTCACTGCTGTCAAGGAAACATTTTGTTTCCTTACAAAGAAAAATCTTTTTTTGTCAAATCTTATCACACCAACCTTGTATCTTTTCTCAGAAAATAACAGATGAGAAAGGGTAAAGCTGAAAGAATAAACATCTAAAGGACTAAAACATTCTTATTGTCACAAAAAATTCTAATTTCTTGCTAGAAAGAAGAGACTTCTTTAGTTGTAGTAAAATTGATGCAGGAACATTTTTGTTTTAGAAGGTTATTCCCCCAGTGAAAGACCATGGTAAGTGTCCCTTGATAGTGTCACTATACACACAGATTTTCAGTGATCATATCAGAGTGCTTTTTCTTCATATAAAAATAAAAACCATAACATACTGGTCTATTGAATTCAAAATATCTTGACCTAAATTAGTAATACTTTTAGTGAACATGGAGATGTTGACTGGTTCCAGTGATCATATAATGGCAAAGGCATTTAAAGCATATAACTCAGTGCTGTTTAAACTTCAGCTTTAATGGTTTGCTGTCAGATATTTTGTCATGCACTTGTGACGTGTGGAAAAGAAAAATTTTAACACATTTTTTCTGTATACTCCACAGCTAACATTTAAATAGAAAAAGGTATCTGAGTTAGAGAAACTGTCTGATATATTTTAATTTATTTATAAATTTAGCCATTGCCAAAACAACAACCACATAAAAGATTAGGTAAAAATGCACTGCAACTTTCAAAAAAAAAAAAAAAATTTCAGCATTCCAAGTAACATTTAAAAGTGACTGTTTAACAATATCTGGAGTATTACATTTCCAAAAATATCTTCAGTTCAACGTTGGATTTGAGCCTGCAGCATTTTGCATGTTACATTCAGAACATTGCGCTGATTCATCCTAATTTTAAAATCGTATTCAAATGGCATATGTTGTCCTAAGCAATGTTCTTCAAGGGAAGTAGTTAATGCATGCACAACCCACATGGAGTATTCTGTGTGCCACAACTTCTAACACAATGTTATTATTCCTAGAAAATAAAGGAAACTATCTGTTTATTAGAGAAATTCCCTGGAACCTTGACTGTCAGTAGTGAGGTGACTTCTCAGTATGGCATAAAAAGACCCTGCTTAAAGGAGAAATAAGCATAGAAGAAAACGGTGAAGGGTTGCAGGCTAGGTGCACTTGGGCAATACTATGATGGAGGCCAGAGTACATCTGTGGACAATGTGCACTCTGTACCCTCTAGTTACAACTAAATTTAAGTTCTGATCAGTACTTTTGACAGAAAACACAAGCAGAATTACTCAATAACCAGTGAAACCATTCTCAGTCCTAGAAAAGTTCACATCTCAGTACAAAGAGAGGTCTTTCTCTTTCTTTCACACCATTTTATGTGGTCACAAAATATCAGAGGGTATGTAAAACACTGAATTTTTCAAGTATCTTTTCCTAAGGCATCTATAGTTTCTATAGATTTCTATAATTTGTTGCTTGTTGTAACAATGCTTGTTGCTTGTCATTCTAAGTACAGAAATTTTGTAGTGGATTTTTATGAAAGCTTTTTGAAACTGAATAAGACTACATTTCACTTGTAGTTTTTTATCGCAGCCATTTCAATGGCCTCCTAGTAGAAAAGCAGCTTAGGTGAAATAGTTTAGAATTGTGACATTTTTCACATTTATTCAAAGTTGTACCCCCAAATTTATTGAAAATAATTCTTCAGATGCAGTTCACTCATATTCAGGAGAATTTTATGGTCTCATGGTTGTGGGACTCTAAGGTGAACATTTCTGAGACTGTTACTCAGTCCTTTCAAGACTGACATTTTGAAGCAAAATAGATTTCTAGCATTCACAGTTAAAGGGGAAGTTAGAAATCATGGTTCACTCACAACAATAAAAGTCAACAAGACTATAAAACCTCAATAAAGATAATGATAATTTAGCACTTAGAATTAGCACTAATGCAATAAAGAAAGGGTGAACCATTTAGTATTAGGAGATATTAGTCATCCTAAGATAATTTTGTCATTACTAGGTGTGTGCTAATTTTTCATGTACAACCTGTTACCTGTCTGTTGAACATTAATTGTTAAATGGTATTATTTCATAGAAGCAAGATTCTCAATTATCTCACTTGCTCAGTGAGAAGAGTAGAGTCTTCAAGACTCCACAGAATCTTCAAGATTAACTTAATGATATTATCTGGGCTCTCTTCAATGCCATAGAATTTTTACAGGCAGTCTTTCAGTCTGTAAGTCTTTCTGTATCGTCCTGTTTGGTGACAAATAGAGACTGAATCTCAGTCCTAAAAGCTTATAGTTACCTCAGCATTAGTTCATATCCTTGACAGCAAAGCTACTCAGCCACAAAGCTTTATAGCTTGGACTCAAAATCACTGTCTTGATTACTGTGTTGTTGATAATTCCAGTTTGAATTCTCTACTCTAGCTCTTTACAGAATTGAAATTTTGGAAGGTTTTAGTTGATTCACATGAGGGTTTTTTGTTGTTGTTTTGGGGTATTTTTGTTTATTTTTTCTAACAAAGTTCCCCTCCCATCCCTACCCAATGCCAAGCTCCAAATATTTTATTATCTTCCAAAAGCCAGCATTGTTAATTAATCACTTGTTGAAGCTGCTACAACAGTACCATGATACATAAGCACAAACTTAATTAGAGAGAGATAATAATAAACTATGAAAGTATAATACTGAAATACTAGGCAAGAAAGTGTGAGTAAATAAATCTACCTAAGGGAAGAATTACTTATTCTCTGAAAATGGTGCCTCAAAACTCTGGAGTTTCTTTTGTATGTGCTTTTCTCTAATTCTAGGATGCTCTGGGAAACATTAAAATTAGGACTCATTAATTCTTCATGACCACAGTATCTTAGAACTGCAAATCCCTTAGTTCCATCAGGGTCTGAGTCCACTTTATCCCTCAGCTGGTGAAGGAGGCACTTTCATGCATTTTCTCTCTTTAATCTCTCAAATTATCCATGTGTAGGAAATGGGAATTTGTTGCAACTACATTGCTGTTTGCTTTTGATCAGCTGTTAACTTTTTGTCTCAGACATGGTTTTTTTACTGAGAAATTCTATTCCTGGCTACTGTAGGTAGACTGTGGGGTTTAAGGCATTGATACAAAAATGAAATTTGCTGGGCTGTAGGATATCCTTCTCTGTTTTATGCATCATATCTAAATTAGAAGCTAAACCATTTTTTAAAATATATATATCTGCATCAGGTGCTCTATATTATACCATATAGTATTATTGTCTGATTTCTCAAAGCCCAATACTCAAACGCAATGAAGATTAATACATACTATATAAAAGTTTAATATTATGACTTCCACCCTATGACACATCACCCATCAGATGATACTGATAGT